>CM054804.1:33839692-33946735 GCA_028984105.1 Lavandula angustifolia
GAGAAGACACGTGTATGCTTGTCATTCGTCGAGGCGGATGAAGTGGTTGAGACAAAGACAAACTTCGTGAGCATCGAAGCCGACTTCTCTCTTTCCTCGCACATGACAATGCCGATTGGCCTTTCAAAAGATTCTCGACAGCCCCGAAGACTATCCGCCGTTGCCGAGTCCGACCTTGTATTCGTGAGATAGACCGCCGAGATAAGTCTATCAAGATCAGCTATGAGTCCAAAGGAACTACTCCCGCCGAGTTCGGGCCCAACCGACTCTCTCGCATACCGCTCCCGGCCGAGTCCAAAGATCACCGAAGTCTTTCGCATACTCGCCCGCCGAGTCCAAGATCACCGAGTCTTCGCACCGGTGCCGAGGCAAATGAGCTACTTAGCGCCTTGACCAGAGCAGAGTGTCTACCGAGTCCGAAACCTCGTAGACAAAACAGATACAAGTGGAGTGGTTCATCATTCATATAGTGGTTTTGGGATCTTCAAATCTTCGACAAGTACAGGGCACAAGGCTACCGAGCTTAAGATCGCCGTGCTAAGACCGAATCATTTCCCACCGAGTGAAACAAAGGCCGAGGATGGAATCATCACCCAACAATTTCCCCCTATTTGATGATGCCAAAACCTATCATCTATGTCCTAACAACTATGCTAAACACTAACTTACTCTAAACGAGCTCCTTACAAATATTACAAGTAGGATCAGCTGAGTTGTCCGGTAAGTGCTAGACCATCGAGGGAGACAAGGCGTAACAATTTCCCCCTTTACAATAATTTTCCCCATGCAACAATTTCCCTAAGAGAAATAATAACTCTTCGAAAGTCTAGCCTATCGTAGATCTAACCGAGCAAAACCGACAAGTAAATAAACAAAGTATGTGTGTGTCAAGCAATCACTTCAAGATTCTCGAGTGTTAAAGCATAAAGCAAACACGGCTATTTAGACAACAAGTAGTTGTCGAGCCAAAAGAAGATTTGTATATATATAATAAATAGTTCAAGACATTACAAATCTTGCTAAGCTAAAAGGAGAACTAAGAAGGAGAACCCTTAAACCGCCGAATCCTATTCATGAAACCTTGGGATTTATCTTCGTGCAAATGGGACTCCATACATTCTCGAACGTGTTCTTCCTCGCCTTCGTGTATTCAGCCAAGTCCGCCGGATCATCTTATTCTGGACTCCTCTCAACGCAAAGATTCTTCACTTCTTGTTCAATCATTCCGAGATGTACCGAGTCGCCTTGTCTTCCGGGGTGGAGGGAATGATCCTCGCTTCGTGAACGCCGACTACTACCCCTTCGCCATCGCTTCCGTGCATATATGGGTAAAGATCGTGTTCGGTAATGGTCATCCACTCGACATAGGCATCACCTTAGAAATTTCTCTTGATAAACTCTATTCGGCTGTAAATCATTTCGTGCCGTAATCGCCGTAAATAATTGATTTTTAAATAAAATATTTTTATATATGATACTAATCAATAATGATCAACACATGTAACTTCATGTAGGCATACCGAGAATTTGATCGAGGTGAAAGTAAGCAAATGAGGGTTTTTGCACAAAGGTATTCTCGGATTTTTCTGAGGTAAGATATGATCGAAATGTTAAGTGTGAATATGGTAGCTTTAAGATTTGATCGAAATATGTACATATCTAGAAGATGAACAGCTTATCGATCTAAGGCCGAAGTTTAAACCTACTTTATGAGATGGACGGTTAAGATTCAATATTATAAAAGGTAATGATCACAAAAGCCGCTCTAAGTCAATGCAAGTTGTAAACATGCTCTAAAGAGTAACTATGATAAGACACGCATTTAACGCGCACGTAGTTCAAAGAAAGTTGTGCATAGAATGTCGTGTATTAAATGTAACTGTTATCAATAAATGACAAACTAAGAGATATTTAAATCATGCCGAATCTCCATTATAGATGCTTATCATTGTTGTATTAGATACTATAGAGTAGAGATACGCAAAACCCGTCACCAACATAGTAGTCACCGATACCTCGTGTAGATGGTTTTCTCGAGTCTCTACGTATCGAACTTACTCGCATCGAGAGAGTGATCATTCCCCCTCACCGGAATGTTCCTCTCCCCGAAACCTTATTACCGACCGGGGTCAGCAGGGTCCAAAGCAGTACCTAGCTCTACCGAAAGTTCTCCTCGAACTGATTCGCCTAGAGGTTTGGTCGGGCATATCAGCCCCTTTGTTTGTCGGGAAGATGGGATCTTTTTCCATTCTCGATATCCTTCTTTTCGACATGGTCACGAATGAAGTGATGTCTCGATGTCCACGTGCTTGTATCTCGTGGTGAAGAACGGATTCTCGAGTGATTGCAATAGCACCGGGTACGTCCGCAGTAAGATCGGCACTTCATTCCGAACGACGCCATAGTCTCTCGCCGCCGTCTCGACCAAAGGATTTGGGCGCAACAACTTCCAAAGAGCCATGTATTCGCCTTCGCAGTCGACGTGGCCACCGAGTGCCGCTTCTTTGAAAACCATGAGATCGCTTTGCCGCCAAGGAACCGACATGTTCCCCGAGTTGATTTTCGGCCTATTCCACATCCCCGCATAGTCAAGATCGAATAACCAGCTTAGTTCAATATTATCATCACCGGATACCACAAACCCATGTCGTGTTCCTCATAGATAGCGGAGAATCTTCTTTGCCGAGTCCATATGACTCGCTGGGATTCGCCTAAAATCGAGCGCATATACCTACAAAGATAAGTTATGTCGACGAGTAACCGTTAGATATAATAATGAGCCAATTATAGCACGTATTCGCTTGGTCTATCGATACTCCTCTTTATCAAGATCTATCTTCATATTCGTGTTCTTCGGGATCTTGATTGATTTGCCGATGTGTACCGAATCTTTTGACGAGGTCTCGAGTGTATTTCGCTTGGTTGATGAACGCTCCTTTCGGATCGCTTGACTTGAAAAACTAAGAAAGTAGTTCATTTCACCCATCATCGACATCTCGAACTTATCCTTCATCATCTTTTCAAATTGCCGACACATGATGACATTCTTTGATCCGAATATAATGCCATCCACGTAGATCCGCACAAGTAATAAGTCTTCTTCCGCCGAATGCCGAATGGAGTGCGGCTCATCGCGCTTTCTCAAAACCTTCAAGAAGAAACTCGACATGGTATCGTACCAAGTCCCGGGTGCTTGTTTTAACCCGTATAGAGCCTTCCCGAGTCTATATACTTGATGTCCCCGCCGAAAGCCGCGTTGTTCCACATACACTTCTTCTTTCAAAGACGCCATTCGTGAAAGAAAGCATACTTCACATCCATTTGATAAACTCGAATCGTTGATGTGTCGCATAGGCTAGAATAGTCTAATCGCTTCCAATCTTGCAACCGGAGCGAAAGTTTCATCGAAATCTATTCCTTCGCCTTGACAAGGAGCCTTTTAGCCACGAGCCTCGCTTTGTTCCCCGACTATAACGTTGTTTTCATCTCGCTTGTTTTTGAAGACCCATTTGGTTCCAATGACATGTTGATGCCGGGTCTGTCTACAAGGTCCCATACTTCGCTTTCTCGTGAACCGATTCAGCCTTTCTTCCCGCATAGCAATAATCCAAGCCAAGATCTTTAAGTGCATCCTCAATATTCTCGAGGCTCTTCAAGACAAGAAGCGTGAAAATAATGCGCTTTCTCCTTGACAACTTGGATCTTGTCTTGACATGTGCCGAAGGATCTCCAATTATAAGATCAAGAGCAGTGAGCATCTAGCCACGATCTACGATGTTTTAACTCTTCATCTCGAAATTTGTTCAACACGTATAGTAAGGTGAGTTGGGCATTTCAGCTTGTACTATTCTCGAGATTGAAGAATTTCGTTGATAAGAGTATGATCTACCGAGTCACTGTGTTCAGGGCATTCACCTTGAACATTACTAGATGTTCCCCCCGAGTTGTTATTCTCGTAGTGGTCTCGCTACTTCTCTACGGCTTCCTCATCGACCCGAGTTACCCGGGGATTGATTCTGCTCGGGAGAATCAATCTCGCTCAGCCTACTTGCTCACCGGGTTGAGATTTAGTAGATTTGACTTCGCTTCGTCCGAATCATCATCCCAACATAGCCGGATCTTTCGCATTTGTCTTTTAAGCTTAGATCCCGTAGCCGCTACCGATGTCCTCGTATTCGAATTTGAGTTATCGCTCCCGTCTTCGCAGCAAACTCGTTAAAAACAACATGAGGGCTTTCCTCCACGCAAAGAGTCCGATAGTTGAATACTCGAAAGCTTTGCCGACCCGAGAGTATCCTAAGAATACTCCCCGATCTCGACTTGCTATCAAAAGTCTTCACCGATCTTTCCCATTATCGTGGATAAAGCATGAACAACCAAAGATATGGAAATAAGATAGAGAAGGCTTCCCCGCCGTTCCATAGTTCATATGGTGTCCGCTTATGCCGCTTTGTCAAGAGAGACTATTCTCGAGTATAACATGCGGACGTAGCTTCCCGCCCTGCACTTGTCTGGGAGTCCTCGAGTCTCGCGAGTAGAGTCCTTGCCGCCCCTTTTAGAGTTCTCGTTCTTTCGTTCAAAGAACTCCATTCTTCCGAGGTGTGCGTGCAACAAGTCTCATGCTTCTATTCCTTCGCTTGCGTAACTCCTTTACCATGGAATTAAGGAACCCAGCCTCCGTCCGAACGTATTTTTCTCGATCTTGATGTTCTTTTCGACACCGAGCTTTTTCGTAAGCGTTGGTAACTCGCTTTTGACGCCGACTTGTTGGCAATGAATATGACCCATGTGTAGCGCGAGTAGTGATCTATGACCACTAATGCATATTTTCTCGCCCCGATCGTCACCGGGGAGACCGGACCGAACAAATCCATATGTAGTAATCCAAGGATTCCATTAGTGGAAGGAGATGGAACAGCGGATTTTCATTCTTTGTTTGCTTTCCCTTCGTACATGCTTCACACCGAGTGCCTTTGCCGAATACTTCATTCGGTAGTCCCCTTGCTAGAGTGTTTCTTGCTAGCTTGTTGAGCGTCTTAAAGTTGAGACGACCGAGCCTTCTATGCCATAGCCACCCCGCTCGTTTTCATTCTTCACCAAAGAAACAAGCTTCTTCGTGTTCACCGAGTTCCGGCCACCACGTATATGTTCTTTTGCGCGAACCTCGATAACACTCGTTTTCCCCGTAGATTTATCAATAACATCACGTAAAACCAAATAAAAATCACTCTATTTGAGTTATCACAAAATTGACTAACAGAGAGAAGATTATGCCAAGTCCTTCAACATATGATACTCTTGAACTTTGGCGCCTTGCGCCGAGTGTGCCGTATCCTCTCGTAGCCTTTGGCATTATCTCCAAACTCACTCGGGTCCTTCTTCGTGATATAATTCTTCGCAGACACCTTTGGTATGTCATGTATCTTGAGCATCCGCCGTCCACATACCACGGGTCTTTACCCACCCGCAAAACGTAATTATATCCAGTACCCTTTATTTTTGATTTTGGGTCCTTAGATGTTAGTTTTAGTAACCCAAATCTGCCTAACAACCCCGGTGGTTTCGCACATTTTCTTTCCTCCTGAGTCAACATATCTCGACCACCGGACTCGGTCACAACCGACTTCGAGGCTTCTAGGGTCGTTCAGGAGTCCCGATCTTCCGAGTTGGTGGATCCGCCGACCTTAGCCTTCGTGTGGCTTTCTTTTTCTTCTCGACCTTGGAGCCTCTTCCGACTATAGGTTCATAATAGTATGACCCATACCGAGCCGGATGTGCCGCCTTGGAGGTCCATACCGATCCGCCAATTTTGATTTGCCGGTTCCCCCTCGACCGAACCGGGGTTTCTCGGGCACCGATCTTCTTGTCGAATGCCGATGTGTGGGATGAGGTGCTTTCATCTTTTGTTTGTTCTTTGCTAGGGGGTTCAGGATATTTGCGTTCATAGTCTCCCCTTGAACAAACCTATCGCCAGAAGCCGTACTTCCGAGTGTATCGGGCGTATGAGGAAGCTCCCCGGCCGAATCCAAGTCCTTCCTTGCAGCTGCTTTGGCTTATTTCTTGCTAGCATAGCCTCTAATTTCTTCTCAAGCACCCATGTACTCTCTCGCCATCGTGCTCCTCCGCACATCATCACTCTTCTTCAGCGGTGTCGTGCTCGGCCTCGAAGTCCCGACATTTCTTGCTTCAGCCAGACTCGGCCAAGATCTTCCCGAGTCAAGTCATTGGTCAAAACCGAAATCCGATCTTCTTGATGCCGAGACTTGGCCATCGTGAGAGTTTATCTCCTCCCCGAGTCTCAACACAAGTCCTTCGGCCCCGCAGCAACCCGACTCTCCCGAGAAAGTCTCTCGATTCTCTACTTTTGGGTATCCAACTCCCCGAAGAGTCTTGCCGAGCCGTGCACTCATCTCGAATTTGTTCGCCGAGCAGCTTCTTCGCATGCGGTCGCGACGTCCAAATTCTCATCTCGCACCTAAAATAGTGTCGTGTGTGCAAAGTGTGAAAAGGAGTTAAGTGGTTCATGAGAATTTACCTCATCCTCTTCGCCCGCCATCATGCACTTTTCACCGATTCTTCACCTTCAAGCTCTAAGGCCATGAAAGCCGCATCATCATCCGATGAATCCATAAAGGAGTCGACCTCTTCGAGTCGTCCGAGATTTCGCCAGCCTATGTAGGATTGTCTTTTCTAGGCGAATTTCTCTCTTCCTTGCCTTACGTGCCGCGCGTTCAAAGACTACCGAGCTAGGACAATCATACCGATAATGTCCCGCTTCTTGCTTGTAACAAGCGACGACTCTTTCTTCTTTGCTTTCGCTATTCTTTGATGGTTCTCGAGTCATCTTTCTTCTCGCATTCGTAAGATTGTGAGTCGGAGTGTGTTTCGACATATAATTTGACTTACCTTTCGTTTCCCGATAGTTTTTAGTCACTTTTCTCGCGTCGCTCCTTCTCCTTTTGATACTTTACAACGAGCAACAAGCATACTTCGAGCGAGACTTCCTTCTTGTAGATCATTGAGTGAAGGTTCGCCTTACTCGCCGCTTTGCTCGTTGGCCGGAGATGCTCGTGGCCGACCGATGCTTTGAAAGCATGGTCGATTTTTGTGTCGCCTTCAGCCTCTCGCTTTCCTTTGAGGTCCGCCGAACTCAAACTCCTCCCGCCCGTAATTCTCAAAAGATATGGTCGCAGACACAAAGCATCTAAGTCGAATGTCGCAATAGAGTGGCAAAAGGTGTCCAGCTGTCCGTCCGCAAGCAGGCTCCCTCGTAACCTTCGCATTCATCTCTCGATTGCCGAACGTCTTTCCTGCACTCATTGATAGAATTCATCGATTGGTAACTGACGCTTAGATCTTCGATTTTGTCCCCGGCATGAGAGACAAGCTTTCCAAACCTTTGGAGTTCCAAACGCTAGTTTGTTGGCTTTAATCTTCTCGAGTCCCTCGACTCATTAGCGCAAGAGCATCCCGTAGTTCTTTAGTAGTCTTGCATTCCCGAACCCCCGCCAAGATAAGAATCACTAAGGGTGGTTAGTATAGCATTCCCGGCGACTCGATCTAGATTGTGAAGCTTCTTCTCTTCGGGAGTGAAGAGACTTCGTCTTTGGGGATCTTCTTCCCGGCCACCATTCCTCCTCCTTGAGCTTGGTCCCGAGTCACGACACTATCAATCATAGGAACGATAGGTCCATCTTCAAGCACTTCGCCATATCGCCATGGGAGGGATGTCGATGAGCTTCCATCCCGACTCGCCATACTCCGTAGTTCTCCACCGAGAACATAGGTACCATCCTTATACCCGACATATCAGCCATGAAGAATAATGATATGAATGTAGAGTGATATGCAAAGTGAAAAACGCTTCCCTGGATCCGCTCGAATGGACTCAGCCTCAAAGATAACAAGAGTCAAAGAACTCCCGACCTCGATACCAATTGTTGGTCCCGAGTGTACGGTCGTGTGAGAGGGGGGGGTGAATACACCCGATTCGATTCTCAACTTCGAACTCGAACAACCTCTATTCATGATGGTGTCTCGACTCAAATGGGCTCAGCAGACTGCATAACTATTCTCGAATCGAGTTAAAGGCTAAGAGTACCGACTCACCCGAGATCTCGCTAACCGACTAGGTCGACCCGCATCTGCGCAAGAGTTCAGCACGCTGGAATAGTGTAGGCCCAAATCGCTTTTTGTGAGAAAACGTTTTAAGCCTCGGCCAGAGATTAAAAGTTCGCATTCCGAGACAGACTGATTGATTTTAAATATGATGTTCAAGATGAATAGTAAAATTAATGCAACAGCTTAAGAAAGCAAGAAGAGACACAAGGATTTTTAAAGTGGTTCTCGATATCGCTCAAATCCTACGTCCACTGTCCCCGAATGATCTGGAGGCTATTTATTATCCCGAAGTTGGTCTCGGGCCGCCTGCACACCGGGCAAAGCCCGCTCTTGGTTTTTATACCGATCCAAGTCTCGCTATAACACTATCAAACTTAAAGTGTTTGACAAACTTCTCCAACAGCTGAAGGAGTCCTTATACAATAAGGATCGGGTTCAAATGTGAACTCCTTCGTCTAAGCTATAGATAAGAACGGTCGAGCTTAGTGGTTGGAGGGATAGGGAATACGAGAGAGTAGCTTCTAGATCGACGAACAAACTGGAGTTAAGCTATAAGTTCGTGTAACGTCGATTGGATACTAGAGGCTTTATATGTTGGTTTAGCTTGATTCCCTATGAGCTAGAATGTAGTCTTTCGCCGGAGATTGTTCTTCGAGTTCTTGCTAAGACTTTGTTCTTTGGAATTCGCTCTTTTTCGCGCTCTCTCTTGTTCTTCTCGCTTCTTGAGTGCTTCAAATCTTGAATGATCCCTCTATTTATGGAGCGGTAGATTGAAATAGATCCGTTGGAGACGCATCTTCTTCTCTCTCTCTCTTTTTTGGTAGCAAACGGCTCTTTTGGTGTAGGTAACGTGTACTTTCCCACCTTTTTAGGTAAAAGGTTGACTACAGCCTTTAGCAGTGAGAAGACACGTGTATGCTTGTCATTCGCCGAGGTGGATGAAGTGGTTGAGATAAGCACAAACTTCGAGACGCATCCGAAGCCGACTTCTCTCTTCCTCGCATACTGACAACGCCGATTGCTCTTTCAAAAGATTCTCGACAACCCTAAGACTATCCGCCGTTGCCGAGTCCGACCTTGTATTCGCAGATAGACCGCCGAGATAAGTCTATCAAGATCAGCTATGAGTCCAAAGGAACTACTCCCGCTGAGTTCGGGCCAATCCGACTCTCTCGCATATATCGCTTCCCGCCGAGTCCAAGATTACCGAGTCTTTTTAGTATACCGCTTCCCGCCGAGTCCAAGATTACCGAAGCCTTCCGCACCGGTGCCGAGGCAAATGAGCTACCGAGCGCCTTGACCAGAGCAGAGTGCTCTTACCGAGTCCGAAACCTCGTGAGACAAAACGTATACAAGCGGAGTGGTTCATCATTCAGCCAGGGTTTTGGGATCTTCAAATCTTCGTACAAGTACAGGCACAAGGCTACCGAGCTTAAGATCGTTGTCTAAGACCGAATCATTTCCCACCGAGTGAAACAAAGGCCGAGGATGGAATCATCAACCAACACTTGAAAATTCTGGGATATCACATCCTCCCCTTTCTTAAAAAAAAAATTTCGTCCCTCGAAATTTACGTACCTTCACAACCCATTGCACTACTAACAATGGTGTACACAATTCTCATAATCAGAGTTTCTTCCCCGCTTCTTCTACCCCTCCCCAGTCACGCTCCGGCCCACATGTTTTTCCCTCGGGAATTGGGGCGTGACAAAGTGGTATCAGAGCATAAGTTTTTGGCTCTGTGGTCTAAACTTCATTTGTCTTAAGTCTATAATAGAATCTCTAGACTTGTGACTGTTTATTGTAACCCTCAGCTTGTCGTCATACTGCACTCAACAAAAAGGTATGTTTAAAATTATGTTTCTAAATCTGTTTATAAGTTGTGCGCGAATGGTGATTTGCTAAGGGCAATCACGAGATGAGAATGTTGTCGTGTTGGACAAGTCTACTCGACTGAGGAATATGTTTTCATGATGAATTTCTTTGGGACCATGATCATGTTGAAAAGTATTACTGTCAAGTTGGACAAGTCCACTTGACCAGTGCGTATGTTTTCCGTTTAGTTTCTCTGAGCTCAATTGATATACTTAAGCATGTTATTAAATACGATGAAGTGGTCTTAAGTCCAGATCTAAGTTATGACGAAAGACCGAAGAGAATACTTGACCGAAAAGTTCAAATCTTGAGGAACAAGCACATTCCTTTAGTAAAGGTTATGTGGAATCATCACGGACAAGAAGAGGCTACGTGGGAACTAGAAGAAAACATCAAATCCCAGTATCCGGAATTACCTTGTGAAGGTACGTAAATTTCGGGGACGAAATTTTTTTCTTAGGAGGGAAGGATATGATATCCCGAATTTTCAAGTAAACTAATTAAGATAACTAGAATATTGGTTTATAAGCAAATTTCTTGCCACTTGCAGCTTAACCAATTTCTCTCTACGTGTTTTGCTATATAATGAGGTAGTCAATTTCAATTTCTCTTCTTCTTCTTCTTCTTAATGAGGTGGTCAATTTCAATTTCTCTTCTTCTTCTTCTTCTTCTTAATAAGGTAGTCAATTTCAATTTCTCTTCTTCTTCTTCTTAATGAGGTAGTCAATTTCAATTTTTCTTCTTCTTCTTCTTCTTCTTCTTAATGAGGCAGTCAATTTCAATTTCTCTTCTTCTTCATGTTAATGAGGTAGTCAATTTCAATTTCCATTCTTCTTCTAATTTCGATTTCCCTTCTTCTTCTCCAACCTCTTGAAATCTTCCCTATAAATACCCCCTCTACGCCTCATTATTTTTCCTTCTCATTCGTTTCTTTCCCTCTCATAACCATAACATATATTTCGTGGAAGTGAAGTGTAAGGCCCTACTACAGAAGATACGTAGGATATTGGTTGATCAATCTGATATCACCTTCTTAGAAGATAAAGGTGGGTTTTAGTTTCCAAAACTATTTCTGAAGTTACTAAGCTCTATGAAATGTTATGTTTATCTATGAAAATGTTTTTGTGCGTTCTACAAGTTTAATGCTCAATTAATCGATCGAGATTCTTGACTAACCTAACACGCTAGCGAGAATTGTGTACACCATTGTTAGTAGTGTAACGGGTTGATCTCCATTGTGTACTAACCAGCTTGGAGAGGACCTACGGGCTTCGGCTTTAAGTCTAACGGTTGGGATCTTTCGGGGTCAAGACCCGAGGTCGATATTTATGGGACTCACCGGGTCGCAGCCCAAAGTCCGAGAGCAAGGGGAATAGAGTAAGAGTAATCTGTAGAACGTGACAAAGACGGCACACAAGTAAATGAATATTTGTATGTTTGGAAGTGGCTTTTATTTTTAAACCTTCCATGTCATACGGTTTATGGCAATGGATAAACTTATTGTGAAATATTTATAAACCGCTTTCATCCACCGATTATATTAGTACTCATGCCCAATTATTTTCAAAAATGTTTTCGAGTTGAGGGGCTAGTGAAGACTGCTGAGCCGAGGCACGGGTTTTTATTACATATGACCATAGCTCCCGCTTTTAGCTCATTTTCTTTTTGATGAAAAAAAACTAAAGTTGGAGTTGTTTATAGTCGACGGGGCTTTTGATGTCCTCTTACTCTTTTGCTACTAGTTTGCTATGACTTGTTCTGCTTCGAGTCAAAGATTGAACTCGTAAATATTAGTGTGTGAATTATCGTTGTTCTGGTAAATTCCATCTTCTTGGTGAGGTGTCCCTTTAGTTACTCGCCTTTTCCCTAATATATTTCGGTTTATTTATTTCTCCCTTCTTTCACACTTCTTTTCTCCAACCCCTAATCGCACCCCGCTTTAATGCGTTCCCTGAATCGGGGTGCGACAAAATGTCCTTATGTTTTGCAGTGCGTAAGAAGCCTTGTAATGTGGACATTGGCCGCACGAGGCACATGACGTACTACAAAAACTTATACATTATATTGCTAAAGAAGGACCCATAACTAAATTTGGAGACAACTCCAAAGGCTACACGAAATGAGATGGAATATTAGAGATTGGAACTATAAATGTTCCAATGGTATCTTATGTCGAGGGTCTTCTACATAATCTCCTTTTAGTTAGTCAATTATGTGATAATGCTAATAGAGTAACCTTGATGTTGGTTTTTATGATGTATTAGATAAATCTACAGGGAAAACAATGTTATCAGGAATGCGAAAAAAGAATATATATGTTGCTGAATGGAACAACACTGAACCTAAAGATGCTTGCTCACAAAGTACATGATCTAAGAAGATTGAGTCATCTCAACTTCAAAACGATGAACAAGCTTGCAAGTAAATCTCTAGTTAGAGGATTCTCCAACGAAGTTTACAACAAAGAAGAAGAATATGGAGCATACCTGAAAGGAGAACAGACTAAAGCCAGTAATCAATTTATACCGACTCCTTCCACTGATGGAATCCTTCAGCTACTATACATGGATCTCTATTGGCCCATCTGTCAAGTGACGATCAAAGGAAACAAATGCTCCATAGTTTGATGACTATTCAAGATACACATGAGTTATCTTCAACGCCAACAAATCTGACGTCAAAACTAAACTGCCGAAACTTCTTAAGAAACTCATTATTAAGAAAGGTAGAGAAATCAAGAAGATCCGATGAGATAGGGGACCAAAGTTCTTGAACTCGGAAGATACTGAGTATTGTGAGAAGGAAGAAATTGAACATGAAACCTCAACTGCTAGGACGCCTCAACAAAATAGACTTGTAGAGTGAGAACGTAGCACTCAAAGAACCATCAAGATCCATGCTCATTGACTTAGGATTGCCACCAAAGTTCTAGGCGCAACCAACTGACACTGTATGTCATACTCATAATTGATCCCTACTTGAAGGAATAGAAATTATAGCTGCCTCCTTTGTATATTTTTGTAGCTCTAATTACTGCTCCTGATCAGATCTTTTGATCTGTGTCTGAACACTTTTCTTCCTCTATGTAGACAGAGAACTGAAGAAAAATATAAACCGCTCTATCACGTTGTGATCGTGTATTTGTGTGGGAAAAAACTTAATGAAAATCACTTTACTACGCGATATTTATTCCTATACCAACAACCCATTAATTAGTGTTTGTCCGGAGACGAGTGTCAGGTGTAGGGGGGGTGAATACACCTGAGTACAAGTTCTTTTTCTCAAACGCGAAGGACAGCTGAGCTGTAGGTTGCAATTGATGAACAGTGCCAAATAGTAACCTTCTGATTGCGGGTCAGAATGACTCAACTACTGAGTTTCTTCTATTGACTTATATCAGTATTAAATCCTCAAGCGGAGAGTAAGTGCGGATAAGTGTGTAGGGCCCGATAGACTTCGTCTCGATTTGAAAAATGTGTTTTTCGCAAACCAAAATAATTTTGGCTAGTGCACTTTTAAATACGTTTTATGCAAAGTATGAGTTTGTAAGATATTTTGAAAACATGCAATAAAACAGTAAATAACACAAGCGATTTTTAACGTGGTTCGGATACGCAAGATCCTACGTCCACGGTCCTGCTGAAAAGGAGGTCTTGTTGATTAATCTGAGCAAGCCTCATCAAGGTATCTGTGCACTGGACAGACCCTTCTAAATTATCGTCCTTAGCGACTTTACAATCCAAACCGATGTTTGAAGGGGAGGGGATGTTCTCCAATTATGAAGGAGTTCTTACAATAAGAACAGTCACGAAATGTGAACTCCTTCAAAGGTTCTAAGCTATGGATATAACAATTGAGCTTAGATAGAGAAGAGGGATCAAAAGAAAGAAATGCTAGAGAGAAGAACTAGAAATATTCTAATGAACAAGTTCTTCGTTGAATCTTCGTGAAAGCGCTAGAGTGTTTTGAATGTTTGAGCGTGTAATCCCTTTGATATCCCGTGCATTGAGCTCAGAAAAGCTTCTCTATTTATAGTTGTGACCCAGACATTTGTTCGTTGGAGGGGACGATGCTACGTGTCACAAGCATCCAAGGAAAACGACCTTATGTTTGAAATATTATCGCAGAGTAGTTGGTCACTGTGCATGAGAGCAGCTTTAGTTGGTCAGAGCAGGTAAGGCTTAGACCGCTTCTCATGGGTCGAGGCTTGTGGTAGGTGAGACTTGTCAAACATCGCCTTCATCCGAGCCGACTCTCACTCATCCTCGTATGATCTTTTGTTGACTTTCGAATGATGTTAAAACTCGAGTCGTTTCCTATCGGATATAGTAGATCTGACTCGATCTCTGTCTTCTTCGCCTGAGTCTGCTGATAAAAGAATCTTCTACTGAGCGTAGTCAGCTGATGACTCTGAAGGTACTGAGCTTGGTTCTGTGTTCTTCTACTGGAGGGTCAGCTGGCGAAAATTCTTCTACTGATGTAGAGTCAGCTGATAACCTAAGAACACTAGCTCTTACAACTGATGACGGGGTTCTGGAATGTAACTTCCTACTGAAGTTCAGACCAACAAGTACCCCTTACAGGACTTAGACACAATAGATAATGAAACTAAGGACATTCTAGCCTATTA
This sequence comes from Lavandula angustifolia, assembly GCA_028984105.1. Taxonomy (NCBI): domain Eukaryota; kingdom Viridiplantae; phylum Streptophyta; class Magnoliopsida; order Lamiales; family Lamiaceae; genus Lavandula; species Lavandula angustifolia. The sequence continues at coordinate 33,854,319 of CM054804.1, forward strand.
CATCATCTAGTCCTAAAGACACTACACTAAGGGTACAAGACGGGTTTTGGGATCTTCAATTCCATAGCATTAAATCACTATGATTTCCCCCATTACCGATAAACAGATAAGTCCTATTATAAGAACTACTGATAAAATAAAACTAAGTTCCCTCTAGGTGTTGATTAAAATCAACCAGTGACTCATAACCCAACAATTTCCCCTAATTGATGATGTCAAAACCACTAAGTACTAAACTACTGACCCAAAAGACTACAGTAAAAACTGAGCAGTTAAAACAAGGTGATCAGCAGATGAAAGATAGACATATGAGAGAAATAGGTTACGTGTGTGTGTCAGATCACTTCAAAGGATCGGGCCAGATAAAGTAAATAAACACAACCCATAAGACAATGAGTAGTTGCCTGGCCAAGCAAAGAACTGATATAATATATGAGAAAGGATTACAATCAGTCTAAGCTTCTATACAAATAGTATCAGCTACTGCTAAGGCCTGAACTTCTTGATCTTGTCTTTGAACTCGGCAGACTTAGCAGCAGGAGGATCCAACCCACAACATCTATAAATTCTAGCTCTGAGGGTCTGAATGTCTTCGAGATCGCCTGGATGCAAAGGATCTAAGTCGTTGTGGTGTGCAGCAGCTTCGACCTCGTCCTCGATCTCCTTTGTACAAATAACTCCTCGAGAGGTCAGCGGGAGGAGTCTCGTTGTCCGTAGGCAAGGGCAAGCGAGTGGCAAACTTCTCCTTGGAAAGAAGTAACTTAATCTGTGCTCTGAAGTAGGCGTCGTACTGATAGATGAACTCGTCGAAGAGATCAGTTGCCGACACTTCAGCAGGATAGCACTGCCACACGTAGTATGCCTTGATGAAATCAATCTTCAGCTCCTCCAACTCCTCATTCAAGTTCCATGGGATCCATTTGTCAACACGACTGTGCTGAGTCTTCTTAAGATATGCCTTCTGAGCACCTCACCGGAAGAACTTCGATGTGTTGGTCCCGAGAGTACGTTCGGGTGTAGAGGGGGGGTGAATACACCTGAAAACAGATTTCTCAACTTAAAATCCGAATAGTCCTTTTCAGGAAAGTGTCGTGTACTGAATGAATTCAGCAGACCAGATAAGTTGTTCTGAATCACGCGGTGCAGGCGACTCGACTCTACCGAGGCCTCGCTAGCCGACCGGAGTCGAATTCGCACCCATTCGTAATAGAGTTCAGTTGTTGCGAAATGTGTAGGCCCAAATTCAGCTGAGTTAGAAAAACGCTTTTATCAAAACAATTTCAAGAGATTAGTGCAACCGATTAAGTTTGCTCGAAACTCGCTTCAATGATTTGAAAGATATTTTCGCATGCACAAGAATCAATGCAATAGTAAAATAAAGAACACGAACACGCCGATTTTTAAAGTGGTTCGGATCCAACAATCCTACGTCTATCTGTCCCGAAAGATCGGGAGGCTATGTATTATACTTAGATAGTCTCAGCCGGTTTGCACAAGTGGACAAACACCGGTCTTGAGATTTATACCGAGCAAGTCTCGCTTACAAGGTATCAAACTAAGTGTTTGAAAAACTCTCCAACAAAGTGAAGGAGTCCTTTACAAGCAAGTGATCGGGCCTCGTAAGTGAACTCCTTCGTCTAAGCTATAGATTTAAACGGTTGAGCTTAGGTTAGAGGGATAGGGAACAAGAAATTGTCTTCTAGAGCGACGAACAACCGAGTATAAGCTTTAGGTTCGTGTATCGTCGCTTGGATACTAGAGGCCGTATAATTCTAATTCACCTTGGTTCCCAATGAGCGTAAATGTAGTCTTTCCCCGAAGATTGTTTCTTCGAACTACTTGCGGAAGACTTAAGCATTTTCGAGTTGCTTCTTGAATACTCAAGTGTGTTCTTGGTTTTCCGTGTTCTGTGTGAGCTTCAATTTGATTTTATCCCTCTATTTATAGAGCAGTAGATTAGGATAGATCCGTTGGAGACGACGATCCTTTGTCTCTCTCTTTTCGGGGTAGCTAACGGCTTCTTTCAAGTATGCTAGCAAAGTGTCCTTTCCCTCCATTTCTCGGAAAGTTGTTGACTTGCAAACTTTAACGTATATAGGATAGGTGGCTTCTTATCATTGGGTCGAGGTTCGTAAAAGTGGTTGAGACAGTAATGTACTTCAAGGAGATCTCGAAGTCGACTTCTCTCTTCCTCATATGACTCGCTCTTGACTTTAGAGAATCTGGACAACTAAGACCGTCTAGCCGTTGCCGAGTATGATCTCCCGATTCAAGCAGCATGCTCCTACCGAGTCGGCTCTACCAAAGATCAGCTCGAGTTCCGCAAAACTACTCCCGCCGGAGTCCGGGCCCACCGACTCCTTTCAATATACCGCTCCCGCCGAGTCCAGGATCACGCAGTCTTCTACTTCGTGCCGAGGCGGTAATCTACCGAGCGCCCCGAACCGATGCAGAGTGCTCGGCCGAGTCTAAAACCTCGTAGACAACACCAAAACAGACATAAACCGAATGGTTCATCAATCAAGATAGGGTTTTGGGATCTTCAAATCTTCAAGACGCTGTGAGCACAAGGCTACTAAGTTAATTATCAACTGAGAAGACCAATCGCTTTCCCAACATTTTGTGCCGTTGCCGGGACTCAATCATCACCCAAGATTTTCCCCCTATTTGATGATGCCAAAACCTAACAACCTAACACGATGACTTATCGTAAAAGAGCTCCTTACAAATATTACAAGTAGGATCAATGGAGTTGTTCTTCAAGTGCTAGACTACTGAGGGGATCAGGGCCGAAAATCAGAACCTATACGTAATCTAATCAATATTTTCCCCCTTTCTAACAACATATTCCCCAACTACTAAGCAATCTACCGTAATCTAGCTAAGCAAAACTCGACAATAAGTAACAACAAGGAGTGTGTGAGTCGCAAGAATCACTTCAATGATTCCGAGTGTTAAGCATAAACAAACAAGGCTATTCGCACAATAAGGAATTGTCAAAGCCGTAATGTAGATGTTTTATATATATTGAAAGTATTCAAGACATTTACATCATCTCGCTATACTAAGAAGTTCAAAAGAAAGATACAAGGAGATAAAGAAGCAAGATAGTCATCTCGAACCGCTTAATCCCGCCTTTGAAGTCCTTTGATTGAAGTTTCGGGAAGAGGCGCCCATACATCCGCGTGAGAGACCTTCCTTAGCTTTACTATCTCAAATAAGTCACCGGGTCTTCTTCATCTAAGAATTTGGCTTCAAAGCAGCCCTTCACTTCTTTCTCATCACTCCATAATGAACGTAGCCGTCTAATCTCAGGGGGCGGCAAGATTCTGGGAGCTGGCACTCTGACATCAACTTTGTCCTTGACAGCCTTCTGAAGTCTGGCATACATCTATAGGTCTGCTCTCATTATCCATTCAGCAAAGGCCACTAACTTGTGCTTTTCCGCCCAGAACCTCCAGAAATAGTTCCTCTTGATAAATTCAGCTTTCAGCGACTCCCACCTCTGAGTAACTTCCCACGGCATCCACTCATCAACACTTGGCCATTTGTGAGTCTTGAGATCTGTAGGCTTCCTGAACTTCTTGTATCTGTATGGAATGTTAGCTTTCTCAGAAATCCTATGACTCGCTTCTTGTTCAGCTTTTAGCCTAAGAGCTTCAAGATCTGCAAGCCTTATCATTTCTCTGGCTGCTTCAATTTGTCTGACCTCTTGTCCTCTGTACAATTACCTCTCCATCTCGAGCCCATATCTCATCCATTTCATGCTCTGTGCCTTTGAGGCAACATAGGAGGGCTTGTGAGGCTATTCTTCTTCTGAGTCAGCAGGTGTGGAAGATTTTTCCTTAGATGTGCCCCCGCCGCCCAAGCAGTTTGCTCGCCCGCGCCGCTCCTTTTCCTTCTCTTTGTCGCCTTCATCGCTGAAGCTTCGTTGTTCTAGGAGGCATCCTAGATCCAGCTCTTTTGCTCTCCACTGAGCCTTTGTCTTGCCTTTTAGCAGGCTTCTTCTTAGGCTTGTTCGCAGCCTTCAGCCTATTTCTCTTGCGCCTTCTCGTCTGCAGCCTATCTCGAGCTTCCTCCTCTGTGAGTAATATATACCTCCCGGGTCCTTTCTTCTTGGAGGGAGGGGTAGGAAACTTCGTAAATTTCTTACCTTTCCCTAAGCAACCGGAGGAGGTAGAGGAGCTTCTTCCTCTTCTCGACTCCTTGTCGGCCCTCAAGCAACCCCTTTAATAATATCAAAGGGTGTCTCGGTCGCTTGAGTCACGACCTCCTCGCTCTCGAGCCGCTGGCGGGCCGCCCCAGCAGCACTATAACTCCCGCCGCCGAGACACCCCGGGCCTCGCCGGCCTGACTAGGTCCAGCTGGGGCGTATGTCTTAGTCCGAGTCGCCCTCGCCACGACCTTGCTCTCTTCTGAGCTTTCGCACGCTCCCTTAGCTCCTTTTTCTATTATTCCTTCCCCTTTTGGCATCGCAAATCGGGTAGGGGGTGGAACCGACACCTTCTCTTCGTGCTTTTATAAGCTTCGATAGATCGTCAAGTGTATTGTGCAGCCTTTGTCGCCTTCTCATGCAACTCGCTCCTCTCATCTCGTGAGCTGAGTGCTATATTTCTTGTGAGAGAGATCGGCTGCTGCATGAAATTCTTTCAGCTGTATCTCCACTTTCTCTTCAATCGCCTTCTGAATATTTTGGAGTTTGAGGTCAGCGGCTTGAGAGATAGCGGTGACGGATTCAGTATGTGTTGTCTGTGCGGCCTTATAGTCTTCGAGCAATTAAGCTTGGCCAGCCTGAATCGTCTTCAGCTATTCTTCAAAGTCGCCTTTCAGGCAAAGCAAGTGCATTCGCCGAATCGCCGGGAGAAGTTAGGGGACCGGAGATGTATGAATTGCGCAGCTCCGAGTCCCCGTAGTTCCCGCACTTTGAGCTTCAGTGGTTTGCCTCCACATTTTGTGGACGGTGCGGGCGAGTAGACGATTTTATGTGCCTTGATTCCTCAGCGCCCTGGCCATTGTTTTTTATGTCCTGGACTAAGGATGCTGAGCGGCGGATTAGCAGTTGATGTAGGAGCACCCTTGTCCAGTTGAGATCCCTCATCAGGCTTCTCAGGGCCTGAATCACGGGGTGGGTCCTGACCGTCGGGGTCAGACCCATTTGAGGGCGCAGATGCTGAGACTGGTTGTCTATCATTCAGCATTACGAGCATTGCTGCCCTCAGGTCTTCAAGTGTACCGAGGTCAGATGGCTCTGAGTAGCCACTCTTCCCCCTGATCAGCAGCTCCTCTTCATGAAGCTGTTCGTAGGAGTGGTGGATGATGAGTCTTTTCAAGTTGTGCCACTCCTGGAATCTTATCAGCATATGGAGCCTCGTCTGCCTTGCAAGTAGTACAAAGTCGTTAATCACTTCAGCAGAGCCCTCCATCTCGATCGATTCTGATTTTGAGGCAGTCTTCGAGTCTTCTACTTCAATAGGAGACGCCTGCTTCTCAGCAGACGGTATACTGCTGAGAGGTGGAACATTTAAGGGGCTCTCTAGAGTTTGTACTTCTTCAGCTTAGACCCGTTGGTCCATTGGTTCTTCACGCCGCCGGAGACGGCCTTCTCCACCGACCGTGTATACTGGCCGACTCGCCATCCCTCAACCGGCAGAGGAGGTTCAAAGAACACACCTCAGCCCCGCCTCCCGCCTAACCTCACCGACTTTCTTCACCTCTTGGTCATGCGTTTAGGAGTCGACTTGGGAGGGGACCTCTTCTTAGTAGGGAGTGGAGGTCTTCTCGAGTCCCGGCCTCGGGGTCGCGGCCCCCGACCCTATCTGCTGAAGGGCCGCTGCCCTGTTCTGGAATCGAACTTTCTTCACATTGAAGTACTGCTTGTCAGCGAAGGTGATGCTGTCCTATTCGCAGAAGTCTTCGATCATTACGGAAAGCTTCAGACCATACAAAGCTTCCCTTTGACGCCACCGTCCGGGTTGTCTTGTCAAACTTGGCCGATCGCGCCATTAATTCTTTTTTAAGGAAGAATTCGGGCCCAATTTATCTTCGCTCGTCATGTACGGCCATCATCACCGGATTTTCGCCTAGAGACTTGATCGAAGGAGCCACCGACTCGCCGAGAACCGAGTCACGACGTAGGTTAGAGCTCTGTATTGTGAGAGCATGGCATTTTTGGGAAATGTGGCTCTGAAGGTCGTCGGCTTCCCACGGAATTCAGTCAGGTATTCATCCATCAAATTGTCCTTGTATGCAACGATGGAGAATCCTTCGTTTGGTAAATTGAAGCTTCTCTGCAGAGCTTCATGAATGGACATCTGCTTGACTTCAATAGCCGTACGCGAGGGGTCGCCATCCGAATGTACTACAAAGCGGCCTCGACGCTCTCCCGTCTATCGAGTCCGAGTTCGTAGACTTCAAGAACTTGACGCGGGAGGAAGAACGCCGGCTTCCTCGCCGAAATCCTTCAAGCCCGATCTCCCGAAGGGCGTAGAAGATCTCTTCCATATAATCTAGATCGCACGCGTCGAACTCCATGACTGGTTCACACCAGACTCGATCCTTTTCCAAGGATCTCTTGCATATCAACCGGAGCATATACGATGCTTCCCCGTCATTTTCGTAATCAGAACACAAGATAAGTCAAGATCCAATAAGATATAAGAAAAATAAACTCATACGATACTGAATGATCATTGAAAGTTACCAAAGGATTTTCTGAGCAGTTTTTAAAGGATAGGTTTTGTAACAAAGTAGGAGATATTCTCAGAAAATCTAGGGTTCGCAGAATATTAGCAGAGTTGAAATGGTGGTTTCAAGAATTTGAATGTGTATATATATCTTAAGGAAGATAAACAATTAAATATCAAGAGTTCAGTTTGAACGCACTTTTTGAGATGGACGGCTAGGATTAAGTTTTATAAAATAGGCAATGATCATATTAGCCGCCTAAGTCAAAATACAGTTGTATATAGCCAAATAAGTAACTTGATACGACATGCATTTAATGCGTTGCAGAGTTCAGCATGCTTTTACATAGAATGTCGTGTATTAAATGTAAACCGTTAATATTAAATGACATTTTCTAAGGCATTGAATACGATGCTGAATCTGATTCATAAATGCACAGAACTGTTCTATTGGCTACTGAGCAAACATGTCAGCTGAACATCGTAGTCAGCTGATACCTCGTGTAAATGGTTGTTGAGTCTCTACGTACTATTTTTACTCAATACTAAGAGTGAACATTCCCCTTATCGAATGCTCCTCTCCCGAATCCTCTTACCGACCGGAGTCGCAGGGTCCAAGCAGACCCAGCTCTACCGAAAGTTCTCTCGAATCGCTTCGCCTAGAGGCTTGGTCGCATATCGCCCCTTTGATGGTCGTAGGATGGATCTTTTCCATCCTGATATCCTTCTTTTCGACATGGTCACGAATGAAGTGGTGTCTGATTTCCACATGCTTACATCTCGTATGAAGTATAAGATTCTGAGTGATTGCAATGGCACTGGTACTATCGCAGAAAATCGGCACTTCATTCTCCGAATGACGCCATAGTCGCGTAGTTGGTGTCTCACCAAAGGATTTGGGCGCAAAGAACTTCCGGTAGCCATGTATTCACCTTCGTGAGTCGACGCCGCTACCGAATGTTGTTTCTTTGAGAACCTTGAGATTAGCTTATCGCCAAGGAACCGACACGTTCCTGTAAGTCGACTTTCGGTCAATTCTACATCCCGCATAGTCAGCATCAGAATAACCAGTTAGTTCAATATTATCATCAGCTGGATACCATAAACCCATGTCAGGTGTTCATCTGAGATAGCGGAGAATCTTCTTTGTTGAGTCCATGTGATTCTGCTTCGGATTCGCCTGAAATCGAGCGCAAACACCTACAGTATAAGTTATGTCAGGACGAGTAGCTGTTAAGTATAATAAAGAACCAATTATAGCACAAAATTCAGTTTGGTCTACTGATACTCCCTCTTTATCAAGATCAATTTCATGTTCGTGTTCATCGGGATCTTGATTTGTTTGCCGGATGTGCAACCGAATCTCTTGATGAGGTCTCGAGTGTATTTGCCTTGATTGATGAACGTTCCCTCTCAGATTGTTTGACTTGAAATCCAAGGAAATAGTTTATCTCTCCCATCATTGATATCCCGAACTTGTCCTTCGTCATTTTCTCAAACTGCTAACACATGATGACGTTCTTCGAGCCGAAGATGATGTCATCTACGTAGATCTGCACAAGTAAAATGTCGTTTTCCAATCGAATGCTGAATAATGTGCGGCTCATCGCGCTTCTTCGAAAACCTTTCAAGAAGAAATTCGCATAGGTATCGTACTCAAGCCCCCGGATGCTTGTTTTAACCCATACAGAGCCTTTCTGAGTCTATAAACTTGATGTCCCTGCTGAAACCCGGGAGGCTGTTCCACATAGACTTCTTCTTTCAGTACTCCGTTCAGGAAAGTAGAATTCACATCCATTTGATAAACTCTGAATCTCTGATGTGTTGCGTAGGCTAGGAATAGTCTGATTGCCTCCAATCTTGCAACTAGAGCGAATGTTTCGTCGAAATCTATTCCTTTAGCTTGACAGTAGCCTTTTGCCACGAGTTTTGCTTTATCCTTACTATGACGTTGTTTTCATCTCACTTGTTTTTGAAGACCCATTTTGTTCTGATCACGTGTTGATGCCGGGATCTTTCAACAAGCTCCCATACTTCGTTTCTCGTGAACTGCTTCAGCCTCCTCCCCGTATGGCTATGTTCCACCGCGTTTTTAGTGTGTCCTCAACTGACTGAGGTTCTTCAGTAGACAAGAAGCATGAATATAAGGTGCTTTCTCCCTGAAAGAATCTGGATCTTGTCTTTACGCTTGCTGAAGGATCTCCAATATTCAGATCAGAAGTGTGAGCGTCCAGCCACGATCTACGATGTTTCAACTCTTCATCTGAAATTTGTTCAACACGTATAGTAAGTGAATTAGGCATTTCAGCTTGTACTATTCTCGAGATTGAAGCAATTCAGCCATACAAGAGTGTGATCTACCGAGTTACTGTGTTCAATGGGCATTTAGCTCAGAACATCATTAGTTCCCCCGAATTATTATTCTCGTAGAGGTCTCGCTACCATTTAGGTTTCTTCATCGGCCTCGCTACCTCAGATCGACTCGCTCAAGCAGAGTCAACTGCTCACCTACTTCGGCCGTTAGTTGAGATTCGGTAGACTTGTCTTCGCTTCTTCATCTCGAATCATCATCCCAACATAGTCGGATCTTTTCAACTTTATCTTTTAAGCTCGATCCCGTAGCTACTTACCGATGTCCTCGTATTCTGGTTTAGAGTTTATGTTCCCCGTCTTCGCAGCAAACTCATTAAAAACAACATGAGGGCTTTCCTCCACGCAAAGTGGTCCGATAGTTAAATACTCAAAGATTTGTCGACCCGGAGTATCCTAAGAACACTCCCTAATCTCGACTTGCTATCAAAAGTCTTCACCTTAGCTTTCCCCCGTTATCATGGATAAAGCACGAACATCCAAAAATATGGAAATAAGATAAAGAAGGCTTCCCCGCCGTTCCATAGTTCATATGGTGTCTTCTTATCGCCGCTTTGTCGAGAGAGATCGGCTTCGAGTATAACATGCGCACGTAGCTTCCGCCCGCATTTTGGTCGGGAGTCCCGAGTCCGGCGAGCGTGGTTCTTGCCGCTTCTTTGAGTGTTCGATTCTTCCTCTCAAAGAACCCCATTTTGTCGAGGCGTGCGCGCTGCAAACGCCTCATGCTCTATGCCTTCGCTTTGTAGAACTCCTCCACCATAAAATTTAGGGAACTCGGCCTCCTCCGTCCGAACGTATCTTGATGATCTTGGTGTTCTTCTCGATACGTAGCCTTTTCTGAGCCTTGGTAACTCTGTTTTGACATCAGACTTGTTGGCAATAAATATGAACTATGTGTAGCGCGAGTTGTCATCAATGACCACTAACGCATACTTCTTGCCTCCGATCGTCACCGAGTGAAGGTTCGCCTTGCTAGACGCCGAGCAAGTGCAGGCCGACCGATGCTTTAAAGGCACGGTCGACTTGGGTGTCGCCTTCACCACTGGCCGCTTCATTTGAGGTAAGCCAAACTCGAACTCCTCCGCTTTAAGTTCTGAAAAGATATGGTCAGGAGTAACAATATCTAAGTCAGAATGACGCAATAAAGTAGCAAAGGGAGTCTAGTGACCGTCTGGGCGCCGCTCCTCAAAATCTTGAGATTCATCTCTCTGTTGGAGAACGCCTTTCCCACTCGTTGATAGAGTACATCGATCCGTAAACCGACGTTAAGATCTTTAATGGTGTCACCGTGCATGAGAGACAATCTCTCCAGCTTCAAGTTCCAGCCACGAGTTTGTTCGCTTTGATCTTCTCGAGTCCCCCACTCGCAGCGCTAGAGCATCCCGTGCAGTTCTTTCGCAGACTTGCAGCCCCAAACTCTTCCAAGATAAGAATCGCCGGAGTGGTCGAGATGGGCGTTTCGGCGACGCGGCCTAAGTTGTGAAGCTTCATCTCCTCGGGGGTGAAGAGACTTCTATCTTTAAGGATCTTCTTCCCTGGCCACCATACCTCCTCCTTGTGCCGGATCTCCGAGCTACGACGCTGCCGACCATAGGGAACGATAGGTCCGTCCTCTGGAACCTCTGTCATGCTGTCATGGAGAGAGGTCAGATGTGCCTCCATTCTGACCCACCATACACCATAGTTCTCTACTGAGAACATGGGTACCATCCTCATTCCTGACATATCAGACATGATAGATAGTGATATGAATGAAGAATGATATGCAGAGAAAACATTTTCCTGATCCGTTCAAGTAGACTCGCCCGTAATAACAAGAGTTTTAAAGAACTCCCCGCTTCCGATACCAATTGTTGGTCCCGAGAGTACGTTCAGGTGTAGAGGGGGGGTGAATACACCTAAAAACAGATTTCTCAACTTAAAACGCGAATAGTCATTTTCAGGAAAGTGTCGCATCGAATGAATTCAAGCAGACGTATAAGTCGTTTCAATCGCGCGCAGAGTAACCGACTCTACCGAGGCCTCGCTAGCCGACCGGAGTCGAATTCGTAGCGTGCGTAATAGAGTTCAAGGTGCGGAAATGTGTAGGCCCAAATTCGGGCTGAGTTAGGGAAAACGTTTTTATCAAAACAGCTCAGAGATTAGTGCGACGATTAAGTTTGTCAAACTCGCTCAATGATTTGAAAGATATTTTTAGTACGCACAGAAAAATCAATGCAACAAGAAAATAAAGAACACGTAACACAACGATTTTTAAAGTGGTTCGGATCCAACAATCCTACGTCCACTCGTCCCGAAAGATCGGGAGGTTATGTATTATACATAGATAGTCTCGGCTTGGTTTGTACACGTGACAAACACCGGTCTCGAGATTTATACTGAGCAAGTCTAAGTTTACAAGGTATCAAACTAAGTGTTCAAAAAACTCTCCAACAACCAAGGAGTCCTTTACAAGTAAGGATCGCTTAGAAGTGAACTCCTTCGCCTAAGCTATAGATTTAAAAGATTGAGCTTAGGTTAGAGGGATAGGGAACAAGAAATTGGCTTCTAGAGCGACCAACGCCTAAATATAAGCTTTGGGTTCGTGTATCGTTGCTTGATACTGGAGGCCGTATAATTCTAATTAAGCTTGGTTCCGTATGAGCGTAAATATAGTCTTTCACCGGAGATTTTTTCTTCAAACTACTTGTCAAGACTTAAGCATTTTCGAAGTCGCTTCTTGAATGCTCTGTGTGTTCTTGGTTTTTCGTGGTTCTAGGTGAGCTTCAATTTGATTTTATCCCTCTATTTATGGAGCGTAGATTAGGATAGATCCGTTGGAGACGACGATCCTTTGTCTCTCTCTTCGGGGTAGCTAACGGCTCTTTCAAGTATGGTAGCAGTTGTCCTTTCCCTCCATTTCTCGAAAGTTGTTGACTTGCAGCCTTTAATGTATATGGACAAGTGGCCGCTTGTCATCGGTTGAGGTTCGTAAAGTGGTCGAGACTGAATGGACTTCAAGGAGATCCGGAGCCGACTTCTCTTTCCTCGTATTGACTCGCCGATTTGACTTTAGAGAATCTCGACGCCGAAGACTGTCCGGCCATTGCTCGCCCGATCTCTCGATTCGCAGCATGCTCCCGCCGAGCCGGCTCTACCGAAGATCGCCTCCGAGTTCGCTGAACTACTCCCGCCGGGCTCGGCTCCACCGACTCCTTTCGCATATCGCTCCCGCCGAGTCCAAGATCACCGAGTCTTGTACTTCCGGTGCCGAGGCAGTAATCTACCGAGTGCCTCGAACCGAGCAGAGTGTCCGCCGAGTCTCGAAACCTCGTAGACAAAAACAGATTACAACAGAAAGGTTCACCAATCAATATAGGGTTTTGGGATCTTCAAATCTTCAGTAAGTTTTCCTAGCACATGGCTACTGAGTTAGTTATCAACTGAGAAGACTGAATCATTTCCCAACATTTTGTGTTGTTGCTGGAGACTAAATCATCACCCAACACAAATGCAAAAGAATTTAGAACTGAATGGTTCATCAATCAAGATAGGGTTTTGGGATCTTCAAATTTTTGGTACGTTTTCAGAGCACAAGGCTACTGAGTTAATTATCAACTGAGAAGACTGAATCATTTCCCAACATTTTGTACTGTTGCTGGGGACTGAATCATCACCCAACAGGATGTCCTTGGCACCTGCTTGCTTTTGTCGAGGATTGGTTCCCTAGCGATCTTGTCAGTAAGCTCGATGATTTTGGCTAGGTCGTCCAACCTCTTCTTCTCCCTTAAGGTCGCAGCTCTCCTATCTCCTCTTCAGAGATTTAGCCTGTTGGTTCGGAGAAGATAGTCAGGTGTAGAGGGGGGGGGGGTGAATACACCTGATCACAGTTTCTTTTTCTTAGAACGTGAAGGACAGCTGAGCTATAGGTTGCGACTGATGAACAGTGCCAGATATTAACCTTTGATCACGGGTCAGAGTGTGTCAGCTACTGAGCTCTTCTACTGACTTAAGTCAGTTAAGATGAAGTGATTAGTTGACTTCAATAAGTTCGAGAGAGGTAGGCAAAATCCGAGAAACAAGCTTATGTGTGAGTGTGTGCCGATCACTTCTGATCGATCGTGAAGGAAAAACACAAACAAATGCCGTGAGACAATGAGTAATTGTCGATCACTTCGATCGCCTGATGGGAATCTTCTCTCTCTCCATAATTGGCACAAGCCGATCCGCCAACCGGGGAAAGTTATGATGAAGATATTCTTCAAAAAGTTGATCGCCAGGTATCCCCGACTGATAGAAGCCCCATACGTAGTATCCCTTGATAAAAGATTCTTTCGCATCCCCGCCATAGCTCGCTTAGCTCGGCCGGTACCCATTTATCCGTGTGAGGAGTTGGCGCTTTCTTAACATAAGGTGCTCGGGCGCTCTCCGTAGTACTTTGAAGCTCGGGGTGCTTGCTTTCTCAAGTCACCGCCGGCTTCTGATAAGCTAATCATTTTAGCCGTGTCGCCTAACCTTTTCTTCTCTCCGAGGGCCGCCGATCTAGTATTCCACTCCGAGACCAAGTCCTTTCAAGTGTTGCCTCCCGTAGCTCGTCTTCAGCCTCTTGCTCAGGAGTAAGAGTGGAAAAATAAGCACTCGAGCCGAAGACTGACTACGTAGCTAGCTTCTTCCCGAGCTTTCTCCTTCTATTTGTCCAAAATTTTCTTAGCCTTGCCTTTTGCAGATTTGGCGCTTACTTTGTTAGGCTCTTTTCGCTTTCTTAGCTTCTTCCACTGATGCTTCGATCCACCGGGTCTTGCACCGTTGAGCAATTCCCGCATCATAAGCTTCCCGCTCCGCTTTAGTTTTGAATTGGGGCGTCGGGAGGATGGAGGAGTGGTTTCGCCTGAGTCTCCTTCCTGCCTTTACGGTGGCGCTTGCCGAGGCTCTTCTTCATCCTCCTAATCGAGGAAGCAAACTATTTCCTCGATGTGCTTAGCGATGAGATAGGAACTACCTCGGCCACAGTGGCCGAAGAGGGGTATACTCCAGAGGAGTACAACTGAACCGATTTCCGCCCGAGCGGCCGAACCTTCTCCTCGAGGTGTGAGCCGGTTCCTTCCCCCTTATTATCTCCCCTCAATGATCTCTACTACAGCCTGTTCCGCCTCGCTTTCTTCTTTTTTACATCTTCTTCCCTCTTTTTCATCATCGGCCCGGGAGAGGTGAGTGCGGATGGCTTTCACGTCTTTTTCCAAGTTATATACGTAGTCTTTGATTTGGGGTAGCAGCTTGCCTCAAAATCTTGACCAAGTCGCACATCGCTCCCAGCCTTTCTCCCGATCGCCTCCGAATGCCTTTAGTTGAGCAAACCGACTCCCGACGAGTTTCAAGCAGAGACCGATCGTGAGACTCGTCATTTCTTTCCGAATGGCTTTCAGCTGCCTCACTGTTGCAGTAATGGCCGATTGAAGGCTGGAGGTAGCCAATTTGTTTCTCTCTTCCATGGTGGCCCGGATCGCCGCGAAAGTCTCGAGTCACCGCCGTAAAAGATTTCTGCTGAGTTAATAAGAGTTGCTGACTCCGAGCGGCTAAGTCCGCCTTCTGAGCTGAAAGGGCAACCTCAACGATCTCCTGAATATTAAGTTGAGGAGTAGGAGCTTCTGAGGCCTTCTTAACCCCTTCGCCGCCGGCCGACGCTCTCGCCTCGGGGCCTTAGTGTATTGAGCCCATTTGAGATGCACGCCTTTAGCGAGGAGACGATTCTTGTCTCCTTGGCGCCTGATAGCTTTATTTACCGACTTGGAGGTCACGGAACCTATTCATTTTATCTGGTATGAGCTGGTTTCGAGCCTCTGCTCAGACATCGCAAGTTGTTGCGCTCGACTTGGCTTCGAGGCAACTTGAGCTTCACCTGATGTGGAGGGTGGTGGTGATTGGCCCTTTTCGCGGGGAGTGGAACCCTCAACGTAACCTCCCACTCCGCATCCTCGGGTGCCTCGTTCCATCTCTTCATTATCCTTGTCATCTTTATCATCGCCATGATGAGACGGAGGTGAAGGACTGCCACCGGAACCGAGGAGCGCATGCTCGTAGATAAAGCATCGCGCCCTCAAGTCTTCAAAGGAAGCAAGGTCGGCCGGTTCCCCGAACCCGATGGCCGATCCGCAATTCCTCGCTCCTCTAAGCAAAGACAAAACCGACCGAGTCCTAATAATATCCTCGAGAATGTCCCACCGAGGAACCTCAAGCAAAGATTTGTGTCCTAGCGCTTATGGCTATATCCACTAAGTTAGGATGCTCGTGAGATCTCGTGGATCTCGAGCATGTACTTCTCCCGTAGCTCTGAGACGAGTGGAGTGTAAGGCTCTCCACTCGTAGGAAGTCTCCTCGCCGGTACTCCCGATGTCCGACCGAGTCTCCTCGTAACTAATGCACCGAACTTTGTCCTTTATCGTGGCACCCTAAATGCCGGTGTCAGAATCTAGGAGTTGTTCTTCTTGAGTGGGTGGAAGAGAGGGTTGTTGAGCTTGTACTGCTGGGACCTCAGACGGTCCAGTCTTAGTAAGCCTCTTCTTCTTAGGTGGGTCGGCGCGAGGGGGCAAATCAGAAACTACTCTGTTCGGTTCAGGCGGCCCTCGCCCGATTGAGTTCTCAGCAGCGGCTCTCGTCTTGAATATTGTGAGCTTGCTGTCAAAGTATCTGGAGTCAGCAAAAGCTAGAACTCCTCGAGACTGATTGCTCGATAAGTATGGACATCTTCGTCCCATACAACAGCTTCCCAACACTGATTAGGCTTCTCTGTCCAATGGGCGAGGCTGTGAACTTCTGAGCCCGAGCCTTCAGCTCGGCTACTTAATAGTCCGTCTAATTAACTTGGACTCCATCATCAATGGCTAACATTAGCTGGATGCGCGGCTTAGACAGCTGATCGCAGGAACCCGCTGAGCTCGTGAGGATATGAGATACAATATATGCGAGCCCTCGGTGTCAGCGGAGCGTATGGTTCTTCTGCAGCCGTTGGCTTGAAGGTTATATCCTTCCTTCCACAGAACTTCTGAATATATGAGTTCATCTCCTTCTCCTTATAGCCTAGAGGAGAGATTCCAGTCGCCGGAAGATCAAAGACTAGTTCCAGAGCATCCCTGATGTTGATGACGTGCTCACTAGCATCCCACGAGTTGGGTACTACTTCCTTCATGAAGGCAAATGAAGATTCCTCAACCCCTGAATCTAGGGTTCTCTAGTTGTAGTACACTTCCACCACTTGTCTGGGCAAAAATGCTCTGGGTTGCTTGGAGACGAGCAGTTCTTGTCTAGAACTCTCAATAACAGTGAATACGGGCGCCAAATAAGGAAGATCAAGTTGGCAAAGCGCCATGGTTGGTTCAAACTGGATGCGAGAGATGATGATTTCATCAATATTGGTGGGTGTATGTACTGTCGCCATTAGAATCTGCAGAAAAACTCGTTAGCACTTGAAAATAGAGTAAGTTAGTATGAGTTTTAAGCAATATTAAATACATTACCGAGTGATTTAGAGCTTGAAGATAGTAAAATGCAGAGCAGTCTTAAGATTTGGAAGAAAACTGAATTGCAGTGGAAAAAGCTCTAATATTTCTGAAATGGCGAGAAGTGAGACGAAGACGGAAGACGAAAGATTTTATAAGATCATACAAAGTAAACCGTTTAGATCGAACGGCTAGGATTTAATCTTTCAATCTAATAGACAGCTGAGATTTAATGATATAAAAGGAATGATTACCTAAGCCGCCTATAATCTGGACCCACGAAGGATAATGCGCAGCTAAAGTAAGTGAAAAGACATGCATTAAATGCTCAAGCAAGCATTAAAGACTAGTTCATTTTAAATAAGAACGGTTTCCTACCGACCTATCCTTAAAAAATTAATGGCGGAAATAAATGCTCATTAACTACCGAGTGCAATCGATCGATATAATAAATGCGAGCATGCTTCGAAAAAGTTTAAGTATGTAATACTACGCAAACCTTCTTCAACCTGAACTTTTACGATCAACTCGCTACCGTTAAGACGAAGGAGGATGGTCGACGTGCCGATGACCACGTTCCCCTTACTCGTGTACGCTTTGATTCTCCCAACCGAATCAATGTACCGAAGCTTTCTCGACTGCCATACCGGTTCCTTTCATTTGATACCAATTGTTGCCAATTGTTGTTATCGTAGTTGTCTTCTACCGATGTGATTCAAGAGGGATCCAAGAGACCTAGCTCAACCGGTAATTCTCCGAACCGTTCTCGCCTAGTGGTTTGGTCAGCATATTTGCCCTTCGCTTGTCGCATGGGATTTTCTCCATTCTCGATATCCTTCTTCTCGACATGGTCTCTCGATGAAGTGGTGTCGAATATCCACGTGCTTGCATCTCGTATGGAGAACTCGGGATTCCCGAGTGAATGCAATAGCACTTGTGGAGTCACAAGAGATGGGCACTTCATCCCGAACTATACCATAGTCTCTCGCTGTTGTCGAAGCCAAAGGATCCGGGGCACAAAGAACTTCCAAAGCAGCCTATGTACTCGCCGTAGAGCGGACGTTACTACTAAGTGTTGTTTCTTTGAAAACCAAGATATCGGGCTTGTCGCCTAAGAACCGACACGCCTGTAAGTTGACTTTCGATCTATCCCGCATCCCGCATAATCGCATCGAATAACTCCGTCGCATAAGATTATCATCGCCAGGATACCATAACCCAACGGCAGTGTTCCTCTTAGATATCGCAATCCTTCTTTGCCGAAGCCTAGATGACTTCGCTAGATCTCGCTTGAAATCTTGCACATACACCTACAAAGATAAGTTATATCAGGTCGGCTTAGTCAGTAAGTATAATAAAGAACCAATAATAGCTCTATAATCGTAGAGTTAATGTAAGCTCCCTCTTTGTCTAGATCGATTTTGAAATTTGTATTCATGGGGATCCTGACTCGCTTGCTAGCCGCAGCCCGAACCTCTTGAGAAGATCTCGAGTGTATTTGGCTTGATTTATGAAAATTCCTTCAGGTGATTGTTTTACTTGAAATCCAAGGAAATAATTCATCTCTCCTATCATGGACATCTCGAATTTCTCTTTCATCATTTTCTCGAATTGCTGACATATAGTCACATTTCTCGCAAATCGAAAATGATGTCGTCCACGTAGATTTGCACCAGTAGGATGTCATCTCCTGACTTTATGTTGAACAAGGTACGATAGGGTATCGTACCAAGCCCTGGGTGCTTGTTTCAACCCATACAGAGCTTTCCTAAGTTTGTACACCTGATGTCCCTGCTGAAAGCCGGGCGGTTGTTCCACGTAGACTTCTTCCTTTAGTACGCCGTTCAGAAAAGCTGACTTTATATCCATCTGATATACTTTGAATCCTTGATGTGTTGCGTAAGCTAGGAAAAGACGAATGGCTTCCAATCTTGCGACTGGAGCGAATGTTTCATCAAAGTCGATTCCCTCTGCTTGACAATAACCCTTGGCAACTAGTCGAGCTTTATTTCTGACGATGACGTTGTTTTCATCACGCTTGTTTTTGAAGACCCACTTAGTGCCAATCACGTGCTAATGTCTCCAGTCTCGTCAACAAGCTCCCAAACTTCGCTTTCGACGAACCGGTTCAGCTCTTCTTACATGGCAATGATCCGGCCAAGATTATTGAGTGCGTCCTCTATTGACCGAGGTTCTTCCAGAGATAAGAAACAAGAATAGAGTGAGCTTTCTCCTCGACTTAATTCTAGATCTTGTCCTTATAGTTGCCGATGGATCTCCAATGATGAGATCTCGAAGTATAAGCTGTCAAGCCATGAACGTCCTCGAGTCCGGCTTCTTCTTCCGATACTACTTCGCACGCCAAGGGTGTATTAGGCATTTCAAAGTACTGCTTTTGTGATCGTAGCAGTCCAAGAAGAAGGTTAGGATCTACCGAGTTTCCGTGTTCAGGGGCATTTAGCTCAGAACATTAATCGTTCCCCCGAGTTTATATTCTCGCAGAGGTCTCGCTACCATGGGGGCTTCCTCATCGACCGTTGTTACCGTTGTTGATTCTGTTCGGTAGAATCAACCAGGTCAGCTACATTGCTTGTTGGCTGAGTCTGAATCTCTTCATCGTCTGACTCATCATCCCATCAATACTGGATCTTTTCAGCTTTATCAGTTAGTGCGAGATCGTGTAGCTTGCTGCTGACATCTTCAGTATTTATCTATGTAGTTTTCCTATTCTCAGTAACAAACTCATCAAAAACAACATGAGGGCTTTCCTCCACACAAAGGGTCCGATAGTTAAAGACTCTGAAGGCTTTACTGACTCGAGAGTATCCTAAGAATACTCCTTGATCCGATTTGCAATCAAAGACCTTCAACTGATCTTTCCCATTATTGTGAATAAAGCAGGGACAACCAAAAATATGAAAATGAGAAATAGTAGGAATTCTCCCTTTCCATAGTTCGTAAGGTGTCTTGATGTGTTGTTGTGTAAGCAGTGAGCGATTATGAGTATAGCAAAGTGTGTCGTAAGCATCGCCCCAAAACTTTGAGGGTAGTCCAGTAGTCCGCTAGGAGCGTTCTTGCCGCTTCTTTGAGTGTTCTGCTTCTTTTGTTCAAGCAAGTCCGTTCGCCGAGGGGTGCGAGCCGCCGATGTCTCGTGCCGAATTCCCTCTTTATCGCAAGCATTCTTAACTACCGAGTTGAGAAATTTTGTTCCTCCGTCTCGAGCGAATTCTATGAATCTTGATGTCCTTTTCCACACCGAGTTTCATCGCCAGACAAGGGCCTCGGTTTGGACATCGATTTGTCTGGGCGATGAAGATGACCCAAGTATATCTCGAGTAGTCGTCAATAACGACGAGGGCATACTTCTTGCCTCTTATAGTCACCGGAGAGACTGCCCGAATAAATCCATGTGCAAGCAATGAAGGATTCCATCAATGGAAGGTGAAGGAATAAAGGCGGATTACTACTCTTTGTCTGCTTCCCTTCAAGCATGCTTCACAATTTCTCGCCTTTGATGAACGATTCGTCATGTCCTCCTCGACTTTAGAGTTCTTGGCGAGCTTGTTCATAGTCTTGAAGTTCAGGTGGCCGAGTCTCTTGTGCCATAGCCATCCCGACTTGTCACTAGATTTCGTCTCGTGCAAGCAAGCAAGCCTCGTGTTCCCGCGGTATTCCGCTTAGCAACATATATATTCTTTTACCGCGAACCCCGATAACACCGTTTTCCCCGTAGATTTATCAACAATATCACGTAAACAAGCGCCAAAGATTACTCGTTAAGATTATCACGTACTGATCGACAGAAGGAGATTATGTTGAAGTCCTTCAACATATGTTACTCTTGAACCGATGCAGCCCCAATGTTCAACGTTCCATATCCCCTTGTGTAGCCTTTTGAAGTTATCACCAAACTCACTTATGGGACCATCTTCTTGTACGTAGTTGGTCGCCAGGCTTTTCCGGTATGTCATGTGTCTCGAGCAACCGCCGTCCACTATCCAAGGGTCCTTATGCACCCGCAAAATAGAAGCATTTTTAGGTACCCTTGGGTTCGCCTGGGTCCTTACATGTTAGTGGGTGATTTCGAAACCCATATCTCTGTCTAGGAACCTTAGAAGTCTCGAGACTTCTTCTTCCGAACCTTATCGCTTTCTTCTCCACAGACCCGGAGATACCGACTTTCCCGATGATTCTAGGTTCGGGAGCTTTCTTCTTCCGAGTCTTTGCGCTTCTCCCCGACCCCCGGGCTCATAGTAGTACGAAGCGCACCGAGCCGGGTGCTCATACAGCGGGTTCATTGTACTGTTCCCGCCCACCCGACCTTCTTGGTTCCCCCCCGAGTTTGATCGTGGTGTCCCGGGGTTGGAACCATTGGTCACCGCTTCTTGTTGCTCTACCGAGGTGCAACTAATTTTTGTTTATTCTTCGCCCGTGGTGTGGTGTCGTAGCTTGCACCTTTCCTCCGACGAACCCGTCGCCCAACATATATGAGCTTTTCGCAATGGGTAGCTTTGTGAGTATAGCCAAGACCTTCTTTCGTGACGCTGGTCGTTGCGCTCCGAGCATACTTTCCAGCCTTCTCCTTAGCTCCTAGGTATTGTTCACGCTCATCGCCCTCGCTGCACCCGTCACTCCTCCCCCGAGTGAGTCATAATCATT
Organism: Lavandula angustifolia; assembly: GCA_028984105.1. Classification (NCBI taxonomy): domain Eukaryota; kingdom Viridiplantae; phylum Streptophyta; class Magnoliopsida; order Lamiales; family Lamiaceae; genus Lavandula; species Lavandula angustifolia. The sequence continues at coordinate 33,875,503 of CM054804.1, forward strand.
TTGCACGCTCGGTGAGCTTCCGACTTAGTTGGGCTATTTCGCCTCTTTTCTAATTGTCCTTAGTCGAACCGAGATCTCGAGTCTCTTGAAGCCGAGACTTAGTCATAAGAGATTCAATCTCTTCCTTGACTCTCGCTACCGTATTCTCTCGACTCAAGGAGACCTCGACAATCGAAGAAAGTCTCGTGATTCTCGCATTTACCCGTTCCAGCTTCCCGAATCGTTCGCCGAACTCTCTACTCACCAATCTGTTCCTCTAGTAGATCGTCATAGGCTTGTACCACATCTAGAGGATCATCTCGTGACCGAGCACGTGTCGTGTGTGCCGTGGTGAAGAAGAGGTTATATTAAGTTTGGAGTTTACCTCGCCTCTTCTCCGGCCATCGACAGCATTCAACCATATCTTCGGGAACCGTCTCTCCGATCTCAACCGCGACAAATGCAGCTTCGTCCTCGTAGGAATACATGAATGTATCCTCCTCACTGAGTTGTCTGGATATCTCTCCGGCTATGTAGGCCCCGCCTTCTTTTGGCAAATTTATCTCGTCCTCGGCTCGTTGCTCGCTCGTTGAGCACCTGAGAGTTCGGGACAGTCGTTCTGATAATGTCCCTCCTTCTTGCAGTTGTAACAGGTAGATGTTCTACTACTTTTTCCAGCTGAGTCTTTGGATGGACTAGCAGCAGGCTCTGTGTTCCTGCATTCAGTAGAAGGTTTAGATTCTTCCATTTTCTAATAATCTTTCTTACCTGAGGGAGAATCTCTATTGTATTTCCTCAACTTTCTGACTCTCTCCTTTTCTCTCTGATATTTGAGAGCCATTAGTGCTAGCTGGTCAGGGCCTGACGTCTCAGAGGACTTTGCTACTATTGTGGCCACTGCCTTGCTTGAGGCAACAGGTTTGGCTCCAGTTTTGCTGACTGTTGCTTTGAAGGCATGGTCAATCTGAGTGTCAGCTGGAGCGCTGGAACATCGTTGGGGTAGGCTATGCTCAAATTTCTCCATTTTCAGTTCTGAAAATATAACATTAGGAGTTAGAGCATTAAGATCAGAGCGACGTAAATAAGTAGCAAAAGGAAGCCACTTCTATCGAGGTAGCGCTCTCAAGATCTTGGTGTTCATCTCCTTATTGGGTGAACGACCCCTCCCAATTCATTGATAACATTGACTTGATGTGTTGTGCGCGCGAGCTCGCCAATGGTCTCATTGGGCTCCATTGCAAAGGCATCGAACTTCCGAAGCTCTAACTCGAGCTTGTTCTCTTTGATCTCGGGGGTTCTTTGGCTCAAGCATGCCTGTGGCATCCCAAAGTTCTTTTGCCGCTCTTGCAGCCTTGCACCCTCCCGAGATGAGAGTCACCGAGCGTTGTCGGCATTGCAGGCTTCGCGCAACTCGGCCGAGGCTGTGCAGCCTTTTTCTCTTCCGGGAGTGAAGGCCGATTTTTCTTTAGGGATCTTAGCACCCGCCCATGCTCCTACACCTCCCACAGAGGCAAATTCTATGCCGTCGATCATGGGAATGATGGGTCCGTACTCAAGGACATCCGTCATGCTGTCGTGCAAGTGATGTGAGGTGTGCCTCCATTCTCACGCGCCATACCGTAAAGTTCTCTATCGAGAACATCGGTACTATCTCGAATACCCCGACATGTCGACATTATGTGAACGAGTATAAGGGATGAATGAAGAGAAGCTTGTGCAGAGAAAACGCTGTGGATCTCGTTTGAGAAGACCAAGAGTAGAGAACCGGGCCGATCGAAGAACACCGAGGCTCTGATACCAATTGTTGGTCCGAGACGATAGTCGTGTGTAGGGGGGGATGAATACACCCGATCACGCTTTTTTCTCGAACGTGAAGGACAGCCGAGCCGTGTTGCGACCGATCAACAAGGCGTATATTAACCTTCGATCACGGGTCGAGTGTGTCGCCCATCGAGCTCTTCTACCGACTTAAGTCGGCTTGTTGAAACTCGCCGAAGACATTGGGCGGATAAGTGTAGGGCCCGAAGATTCGTCTCGCCTTGAAAACATGTTTTCGCAAGTTAAAGTATTATGGCTAGTGCGCTTTTATAAATACGTTTTATGCAAAGATATGATTTTAAACCAGCTTTGTATGCAATGCAATAAAACAAGAAATAACACAAGCAATTTAACGTGGTTCGGATACGCAAGATCCTACGTCCACTGGCCCCGACAAGGCATGAGAACTTGTTGATTATTCTCGAGCAAGCCTCAAACAAGGATTCTCGTACACTGCATGCACCTTCTAAGTTATAGTCCTTAGCGACTTTACAATTCAAACCTAAGTTCGAACGGGGGGATAATCTCCAACTAAGAAGGAGTTCTTACAATAAGAACAATTCACAAAAAGTGAACTCCTTCGGATTTCTAAGCTATAGATATGGAAATGAGCTTAGCTAGAGAAGAAAGGGATCTAAAGATAACTCTAGAGAGAAGAACTAATGATTTTCTATGAAGGCAAGTTCTTCGCCGGATGATCTTTAATTTGCTGGGAGTGTTTGTGAGCTTGAGCGTTTTCCCTTGTGAATCCCGTGCGTGGAGCTCTGATTTCTTCTCTATATATAGTTGTGAGCATGCATATGTCCGTTGGAGAAGACGATGCCACGTGTCACAAGCTTCCAAAGAAAACGGCCATAATGTTCGAATTGTTGCAAAGCAAGGCATGACACCGTATATGAGAGCAGATTTAGTTGGTCGAGCAGTGTAAAGCATTGCTCGCTTCTCATTGGGTCGAGGTTTGTGATAGGTGAGAATGTGTCGAGATTAGAGTTGACTAGTCCACATCCTCGTATGATCTTCTCGCGAACTTCGAAATGACTTATACGACCGGGTCATTTTCTATCGGATACAGAGACTCAAGACGCCTCTCGTCTTCTTCGGCCGAGTCGTCCGACGAGCCGATAAGACTTTGGGCGGGTCACCGATGATCGCGAAGGTACCGAAGCTTTGCATTATGTTCTTCTCCCCGATAACTATCGCCTGACGGGGTATCTCCTACCGAGGTCGATACAACGAAGTCGAAGAATGCAAGCGATTACACCGATGACGTGGGGTTCTGAAAGTAACTTCGCCGAAGATCGGTCCCAACAGCTTTACCCCGTACAGACTTAGACAAAAGATAAACAACTACGAAAAGTCTAGCCTATACATCGCCTAATCCTATCGACACTACACTACCGATATCACCGGGTTTTGGGATATTCAATTCCATAGTACTACTATGATTTCCCCCAATATTATTTTAACCACTAATCAGCTGAATACCATCTACTGACTCATAACCCAACAATTTCCCCCTAATTGATGATGTCAAAACCCCTATAAAATAATAAACAGGAATACTAGACTACCGACTATAATTTCCCCTAATTGATCCGAGGATTCAGCTAAGATGAAGTGATTAGTTGACTTCAATAAGTTCAAGAGAGAGGTAGGCAAAATCCGAGAAACAAGCTTATGTGTGAGTGTGTGTCGATCACTTCAAGATCGGCCGTGAAGGAAAAAGACAAACAAATGCCGTGAGACAATGAGTAATTGTCTGGCAAGCAATAGAAACTAATATATATGATCAGAGAATTACAAGGTTTCTATCACTATTACAAGAATGAGATAAGAAGGTCAAATCTCGACTTCGAATTTCTCGTTCGCTCTTGAAGTCGCCAGACCTATCACCGGAGGATCCGTGATAATAAAACTTGTATATTCTCTTCCGCAGTAGTCCCGGATTTCCTCGAGATCATCAGCCGATCGTAACCGAGATTATGATGATAAGCAAGCAGCCTCGATCTCATCTTCTATCTCTTTAGTACAAAGCACGCCGCGAGCCGTCGTGGGTGGAGGGATTCTTCCCGAATGCCGGAGCGCGGATGGGAATCTTCTCTCTCTCCATAATTGGCACAAGCCGATCCGCCAACCGGGGAAAGTTATGATGAAGATATTATTCAAAAAAGTTGATCGCCAGGTATCCCCGACGGATAGAAGCCCCATACGTAGTATCCCTTGATAAAAGATTCTTTCGCTTCCTCCCATAGCTCGTTTAGCTCTGGCCGGTACCCATTTATCTCGTGTGAGGAGTAGGCGCTTTCTTAACATGAGGTGCTCCGGGCGCTCTCCCCCGTAGTACTTTGAAGCTCGGGGTACTTGCTTTCTCAAGTCACCGCCGGCTTCTCGGATAAGCTAATCATTTTAGCCAGGTCGCCTAACCTTTTCTTCTCTCTATGGCCGCCGATCTAGTATCTCCACTCCGGAGACTAAGTCCTTTCGCCGTTGCCTCCCTGTGTAGCTCGTCTTCACCTCTTGCTCAGGAGTAAGAGTGGAAAAATAAGCACTCGAGCCGAAGACTCGGACTACGTAGCTAGCTTCTTCCCGAGCTTTCTCCTTCGTTTGTCCAAAATTTTCTTAGCCTTCGCTTTTGCGGATCCGCAATGGAGGAGTGGTTTCGCTTGTAGTCTCCCTTCCCGAGCCTTTGCGGTGGCAAGCTTGCCGAGGCTCTTCTTCATCCTCCCGATCGAGGAAGCGAGCTATGTCCTCGATGTGCTTAGCGAGATGAGATAGGAACCGCCTCGCCACAGCCGGCCGGAGAGGGGTATACTCCAGGAGGAGTACAGCTGAACTGGTTTCCGCCTGAGCGGATGAACCTACTCCTTAAGGTGCAGAGCTGGTTTCTTCCCCCTTATTATCTCCCTCAATGATCTCTACTACAGCCGGTTCCGCCTCAGTTTCTTCATTAACATCTTCTTCCCCCTTTTTGGCATCATCGGCCTGGGAGAGGTGAGTGCGGATGGCTTTCACGTCTTTTTCCAAGTTATATACAGAGTCTTTGATTTGGGTAGCTGTTGCCTCAAAATCTTGACCAAGTCACAATACTGCTCCCAGTCTTTCTCCTGATCAGCTCTGAATGTCTTCAGTTGAGTAGCTGACTCCTGACGGAGTTTCAGCAGAGACTGATCGTAAGACTCTGTCATTTCTTTCTGAATGGCTTTCAGTGCCTCAGCCTGTTACGTAATGGCTGATTGAAGCCTAGAGGTAGCCAATTTGTTTCTCTCTTCCATGGTGGCCTGGACTGCCGCGAAAGTCTAAGTCAACTGCTCAGAAAAAGATTTCTGCTGAGCTAATAAGAGATGCTGACTCTGAGTGGCTAAGTCCGCCTTCTGAGCTAAAAGGGCTGCCTCAACGATCTCATGAATATTAAGTTGAGGAGTTGGAGCATCTGAGGCCTTCTTAACCCCTTCGGTCAGTCGGTCGATGCTCTCAGTCTGGGCCTTAGTGTATTGAGCCCATTTGAGATGCACATCTTTAGCGAGGAGACGATTCTTGTCTCCTTGGCGCCTGATAGCTTTATTGACCGACTTGGAGGTCACGGAACCTATTGGTTTTATCTGGTATAAGCTAGTTCCGAGCCTCTGCTCAGACATCACGAGTTATTGCGCTCGACTTGGCTTCGAGGCAACTTGAGCTTCACCTGATGTGGAGGGTGGTGGTGATAAGCCCTTTTCGCAGGGAGTGGAACCCCGCCAGTAACCTCCCACTCCCGCATCCTTGGGTGGTGCCCGTTCCATCTCTTCATCATCCTTATCATCTTTATCATCGCCATGATGAGATGGAGGCGAAGGGTCGTCACCGGGAACCGAGGAGCGCATGCTCGTAGATAAAGCATCGCGCCCTCAAGTCTTCAAAGGAAGCAAGGTCGCCGCCCAGCTTCCCGAACCCGATGGCCGATCGCAATTCCTCGCTCCCTCGGTAAGCAAAGATAAAACTAACCGAGTCCCGATAATATCCTCGAGAATGTCCCGCACTAAGGAACCTCAAGCAAGATTTGTGTCCTAGCCCTTATGGCTATATCCACTAAGTCGGATGCTCGTGAGATCTCGTGGATCCGAGCATATACTTCTCCCCGTAGCTCGGAGACAAGTGGAGTGTAAGGTCTGTCCACTCGGAGGAAGTCTCCTCAGTTGGTACCTTGATGTCCGACTGAGTCTCCTCAGAACTAATGCACTGAACTTTGTCCTTTATCGTCGCACCCTCAATGCCGGTGTCAGAATCTAGGAGCTGTTCTTCTTGAGAGGGTGTAAGAGAGGCTTGTTGAGCTTGTACTGCTGGGACCTCAGACGGTCCAGTCTTAGTAAGCCTCTTCTTCTTTGGTCGGTCGGTGCGAGGGGGCAAATCAGAGACTACTCTCTTCAGTTCAGGCGGCCCTCGCCCGATAGACTTCTCAGTAGCGGCTCTCGTCTTGAATTTAGTGAGCTTGCTGTCAAAGTATCCGGAAGAACGAGACGGATAAATGGATATCTTCATCCTATACAACCAGCCTTCCAACACCATTAGCCTTCGCCATCCCGAATCTTCTTAGTCGTACTCTTAGACATCCTGACACTTGGTTGTCTCTTCTTCTTCTTAGGCTTCTGAGCCTCTTCCTCCAGCGTTAGCTCATAATCCAGCTTATCCTGGATTTGCTGAGCTACCCTCTTATCAAACTCCTCCTGCTTCGCTCGGGTTTTGAACTTGGGCGTCGGGGAAGGAGGTGGAGTAGATTCTGTTGCTTTCTCCTTCCTGGACCTTTGAATCGGCAGGGGTTCGTCGTCCTGGTCGACAAACTGTGCGACCTCCTCTATATGTTGCGCTTGAGCCGAGGATCCTTCACCTGATCCTCCGACTGGCTCAGGCAGCTGAGTTGTTTGGACTTGAGGGATTTGGACTGTGGGAGGGGGAACAGAGCCGGTTCCAGCCTGCGCTGCTGAACCTTCCACCTTTAGGATTTCCCCCACCTCTCACTGGCCACCCACCTGAGCTCTTCCTTCCCTTTCTTCCCCCTTTTTGGCATCATCAGCAGCTGGGGTCAGAAGGGTCCTGATTGCTACTACTTCTTTCTGGAGCTCGAAGATAGCAGTCTTGATGGAAGTGGTGGTGGTGTTGAAGTCTCCGACGGCATCACAGTAGTATTCCCAATCAGCCTCTTGATCCTTGCGGATTTGGCGAATGTGGGCTGCTGGTTCTTGCCTCGTTTCGAAGCGATGCGCCGTGGGAGGCAAGCCATCTCTCGCTGATGAGCTTCGGGCGGCCGCCCGAAGTTTCTAAGGCCGTCTCGCACACCGGAGGTAGCCATCATGTTACGCTCATCCATGGTTGTTTGGATCGTGGCTAAGCTCTCGCCCGCCTACTCAAGAAACTTCTTCTCGCCGGGCTTCGAGCAATGTTGACATTGAGCGACCAAGTCCGCCTTTTGAGCTGCCAGCGCAGTCTCGACGATCTCCTGAATATTAGGAGAAGGAGTGTCAGAGACCTTCTTGACTGCACTCGCCAGTCTGTCAACTGTCTCCGTCTGCACCTTTATGTACTGCGCCCACTTCAGGTGGACGTCCTTAGCCAGGACACGATTTTTGTCTCCTTGCTTCCTGATCGCACGGTTGACAAACTTGGAGGACAAAGAACCTATTGGCTTTATCTGGTAGGACGAGGTTCCGAGCCTCTGCTCTGAGGCTGCGAGTTGTTGCTTCCTGCTGGTAGAAGCAACTGGGGCGGCACCTGATTCAGGAGGTGGAGGTGGTGACTCGCCCTTCTCGCTGGGAGACTTTCCCTCAGCAGAATCTCCTTGTTCTGCGTCCTTGGGTGGTACATGTTCCTCATCATCATCATCATCATGATGGGAAGGCGGCGACGGCTCCCCGGCATTCTCGCTATGAGGACCTCGGCTCTCAGTAGATAGAGCATTATTGAGCGCAGGTCCTCAAATGAAGCAATGTCAGCAGGTTCCCCAAACCCTATTGCTGACTGCAGACTTTGTTCCTCTGCCAGAAGGGACAATGCAGAGTGTTGCTGGATCAGCTCTGCAAGAATGTCCCAAATCTGGAACCTCAGCAACGTCTGAGTCCTTGCCCTTATTGCTATGTCGACCAGATCCTGATGAGAAGGGATCTCAGGAATCTGTGCGGCGACTTCTCCTGTGGCGCGGAGATAAGTCATCTGCATCGACGACGATTGATTGGAAGAGACCTCAGCACCAGCCTGTTCCTTAACTTCCTCCGACTGAGTCTCATCCGAGCTGACCCGTTGTACCTTATCTTTCAATGTGGCACCCTCAATGCCGGTATCAGCGTCCAGAATCTCCTCCTACTGAGGTTGTGGAGGGGAAGTAGGCTTTGCGGGGGCCTTAGAAGCTCCAGCCTTGGAGAGCTTCTTCCGCTTTGGCTGATCGGCCCATGGAGGCAGATCAGTAGATGATCTTTTGAGCTCGGGATGCTCCACGTCCGATCGACTTCTCACCCGCTACTCCGGTCTTGAACTTGATGAGCTTTCTGTTGAAGTACTTAGAATCAGCAAATGATGCGTGATTCGTCACTGAGTCTTCGATCAGTACGGACACCTTGGTCCCGTACAGTAGTTTACCCACACTAATAAGTCTTCTCTCTCCTAACTCAGTGGGTGTAAACTTTAGTGCCTGAGCCATCAGCTCGGCTACAACAAACTGTGTCCAGTTCACCTGGACTCCATCAACTATTGCCATCATCAGTTGGAGTCTCGACTTGGACAGCTGGTCGAAGGAACCAGCGACACTCGTTAGAATGTGAATGACGACGTAAGCGAACCCTCTGTACTCCGGAAGGAGTTGGTTCTTCGGCAGCGCGGACTTGAAGGAGATGTCGTCCCTTCCACAGAAACGGTGGACATATGCATTGAGTTCCTTCTCCTTGTAGCCCACGGGAGAAATCCTGTAATTCGGAAGATCAAAAGAGGATTTTACAGCCTCCCTTATATTGATATCAGTACGGCTGGCTTCCCACTTCTGAGGGGCCACTTCCCTCATATATCTAACCTCCGACACTTCTCCGTCCGTATCCTCCACGGAACGCCAGTTGAAATAAAGTTCTGCTACTTGGCGTGGGAGATACGCCCTAGGGTGCTTCGTTACGAGAAGCTTCAGGCCAAACTCCTCCAGTGCCGAGAAGATGGGCTCAAGGAATGGAAGCTTTGCCTGATGGAAGACCATAGTTGGTTCGAAGAGAACCCTAGACTGGATGATCTCTTCGATGTTCTCATGGGATCTTAACGATCGCCACGGATATTCCGCAAATATCTCGTTAGCACTTGAAAATAGAGTAAGTTAGATTCGAGAGTTGTAGATAGTTAAGAAAATTTACCGTAAACACGAGCTTTGATGGAAAATATAAGCAGTTTGAGAGAGAACGAAGCAGTAAAACTGAATGCTCGGTAAAAGCTCTAAGTGCGTAAATGGCGAAAAGATAGGATTGGGAGTGAAAAGGTAAGACTTTATAAGATTTGAATATCAAGGGTTTTTCAATCGAACGATGGTTATAAAATCTCGCTTTTTGATGACGGTTGTGACCTGATGTTATAAAATGCGAGCAGATAGAGTAAGGTGAGAAGATATGCATTAAATGCGTTGCAGGCAGCATTAAAGGCTAAGCATTTTAAATGAAAACGGTTTCCTACTAACTTAAACCTTAAAAATTTATGGCGGGAAATAAATGCACGTCATGCTACTGAAAGCAAACGACTGACTTATTAAATGCGAGCATGTTTCTGAGAATATTAAAGAATCTAACTACGTAAACCTCTTTAGCTGAACTTTTACGATCAGCTGGTTACTGTAATGACTCAGGAGGATCTTTGTGGTACTGATGACCATGTTCCCCCTTACTGTGTACTGTATGATTCACCCGACTGAATCAAGGTGCTGAGTCTGACTTCTGACCTGTCGTACTGACTACTCTTACTGACTCGAGTCAATAGGATCTAATAGACCTAGCTCGACTGATAATTCTCTGAATCTGTTCTCAGCTAGTGGTTTGGTCAGTATGTCTGCCCTTTGCTTGTCAGTATGGATCTTTTCCATCCTGATATCATTCTTTTCGACATGGTCTCTGATGAAGTGGTGTCGAATGTCCACGTGCTTGCATCTCGTATAAAGAACTGAGTTCTGAGTTATAGCAATCGCACTGGTGGAGTCGTAGTAGATGGGCACTTCATCTTGAGTAATTCCATAATCTCGCAGTTATTGTCGAAGCCAAAGGATCTGGTGCGAGAACTTCCAAGCAGCCATATACTCGGTTCGGAGTGGACGTCGCCACTGAATGCTGTTTCTTTGAGAATCATGATATCAGCTTGCTGCCTAGGAACTGACAAGTTCCGGAAGTTGACTTTCGATCAATCCTGCATCCTGCATAGTCAGCATCAGAATAACCCGTTAGAATCAGATTATCATCAGCAGAATACCATAACCCCCGTCGGCGTGTTCACTTCAGGTATCGCAGAATCTTATTTGCTGAGTCCAGATGACTTCGCTTGGGATTCGCCTAAAATCTTGTGCATACACCTACAACATAAGTTATGTCAGGTCTGTTTGCTGTTAAATATAGTAAAGAACCAATAATAGCTATATAATTAGTGGAGTTAACAGAAGCTCCCTCCTTATCTAGATCGATTATAAAATTTGTGTTCATGGGGATCTTGATCGGCTTGCTTCGAGTCGCGCCCCGAATCTTTTCGGGAGGTCTCGAGTGTATTTTGCTTAGTTGATGAATATTCCTTTAGTTGATTGCATCACTTGAAATCCAAGGAAATAGTTCATCTCCCCCGTCATGGACATCTCGAACTTCTCCTTCATCATTTTCTCGAATTGTTGACATATAGTCACGTTCCTGCAACCGAAAATGATGTCGTCCACGCAGATCTGCACTAGTAGAATGTCATCGGCTGACTTGATGTTGAACAGAGTGCGATCTAATGTCCCCTTCTGAAAACCTTTCTTTTCTGAAGCAGAAAGTCTGATAGGGTATCGTACCAAGCCTTAGGTGCTTGTTTTAACCCATACGTAGCTTTTCAAAGTCCGTACACCCGATGTCCCCGCTGAAAGCCGAGGTTGTTCCATGTAGACTTCTTCCTTCAGTATGCCGTTCAGAAATGCTGACTTTACATCCATTTGATATACTTTAAATCTTTGATGCGTTGCATAGGCTAGGAATAGACGAATAGCTTCGAATCTGGAGACTGGGGCGATTATTTCATTAAAGTCTATTCCTTCTGCTTGACAGTATCCCTTGGGAACAAGTCGAACCTTGTTTCTGACTATGACGTTGTTTTCGTCTCGCTTGTTTTTGAAGACCCACTTAGAGCCGATCACATGCCGATGTCTAGGTCTGTCAACAAGTTCCCAAACTTCGTTACGGACAATTTGGTTCAGCTCCTCTTGCATGGCTATGATCTAGCCAGCATCGTTGAGAGCATCCTCCATAGTCTGAGGTTCTTCAGTAGACAAGGAGCAGGAGTAGACAGAACTTTCTCCTTGGCTAAATCTGGATCTTGTCCTTATTGCTGCTGATGGATCTCCAATGATTAAATCAGAAGAGTGAGCGTCAAGCCACGAATGTCTGAGTTTGGCTTCTTCTTCTGAGATTACTTATGTACAGTCAACAGGAGTGTTAGGCATTTCAGTAGTACTATTCTGTGATTGAACCAATTCAGTAAGAAGGTTAGGATCTACTGAGTTTCCAGGTATGGGGGCATTTAGCTCAGGAACATTAGTCGTTCCCCCTGAGTTTATATTCTCAGTAGAGGTCTCAGTTACCACTGGGGCTTCCTCATCGACCATTGTTACCTGATGTTGATTCTGTTCAGTAGAATCAACAAGATCAACTACAGTGCCTGCGGGAGGGGTCTGAATTTCTTCATCGTCTGACTCATCATCCCAATAATGCTGGATCTTCTCAGCTTTGTCGTTTAGTGTGAGATCCTGTAGCTTGCTGCTAACATCTTCAGGATTTGTCTTCTTTGGTTTCCTGGTTCTCGTAACAAACTCATCAAAGACAACATGAGGGCTTTCCTCCACGCAAAGGGTCCGATAGTTAAAGACCCTGAAAGCTTTACTGACTCGAGAGTATCCTAAGAATACTCCTTGATCATATTTGCTATCAAAGACCTTCAACTAATCCTTCCCATTATTGTGGATAAAGCAAGGATAGCCAAAAATATGGAAATGAGAAATAAAAGGAATTCTCCCTTTCCGCAGTTCATATGGCGTCTTCATGTGCTCCTGTGTAAGTAGTGAGCGATTCCGAGTGTAACAGCGGTGCCGTAGCATCGCCCCGTAACTTTGAGGGTAGTCCAGATTCTTGCTGCTTCTTTTAGTATTATGTTCTTTCGTTCAGCAAGTCCGTTCTGCTGAGGGGTACGATCTGTTGAAGTCTCGTGCTGAATTCCCTCTTTATCGCAGTACTCTTTAACTACTAAGTTGAGAAATTCCATTCCTCGGTCTAAGCGAATTCTGTGAATCTTCATGTCTTTCTCCACACTGAGATTCTTCAGTAGTCTTGGTAGCTCAGTCTTGACATCAGATTTGTTGGCTATGAAGATGACCCACGTATATCTCGAATAATCATCAACAACGACGAGGGCATACTTCTTGCCTCTTATAATCACTGGAGAAACTGGCCCAAACAAGTCCATGTGTAGCAGTTGAAGATTCCATCAGTGGAAGGTGACGGAATTGGTGGATTGTTTTTCTTTGTCTGCTTTTCCTTCAAGCACGCTTCATAATTTTTATCTTTGATAAAAGCTTCATTAGGAAATCCTCTGACTTTAGAGTTCTTGGCTAGCTTGTTCGTTGTCTTGAAATTTAGGTAACTGAGTCTCTTGTGCCACAACCATCCTGTTTTATCACTGGATTTCGTCTGAGCAAGTAAGCAAGCCTCAGGTTCTGAGGTGTTCCAATTTGCAACGTAGATATTCTTCTTCCGCGAACCTGATAACACTATTTTCCCTATAGATTTGTCAACAATATCACAGAAACCAGCGTCAAAGATAACTCTTTTCGCATTATCACGGACTGATCGACGTAAAGGAGATTATGTTGAAGTCCTTCAACATATGTTACTCTTGGAACTGAAGCAGTCCCAATGTTCAGTGTTCTGTATCCCCTTGTATAGCCTTTAGAGTTGTCACCAAACTCAACTCTGGGACCATCTTCTCGTACGTAATTGATCAGCAGGCTCTTTTGATACGCCATGTGTCTCGAGCAGCAACTGTCCACAATCCAAGGGTCCTTATGCACCTGCAAAACAGAAATATTTTTAGGTACCCTTTGGTTCAGTTTGGGTCCTTAAGCGTTAGTTGGTGATTTTGCGACCCAGATCTGTCTCGGGACCTTAGGAGTCTGAGACTTCTTTTTCTGAACCTTGTCAATCTTCTTCTCCACTGGACTTGGAGATACTGACTTTCTGGCAGTTTTGGGTTCAGGAGCTTTCTTCTGCTGAGGCTTTGTGCTCCTCCTGACACTGGGCTCATTGTACGAACCATACTGTGTAGGATGCTCATACAGTGCCTCGCCGTACTGCTCTACCCACCTGACCTTCTTGGTTCCCCCTGAATTTGATCGTGGTGTTCTGGGGCTTGAACCTTTGGTCAGTTGCTTCTTGTTGCTCGGATGAGGTGCAATCATCTTCTGTTTGTTCTTCGCCTGAGTTGTTGGTTCAGAAATCTGAATTTTCCCTCTGACGAACATATCAGCCAGAATTTCTGAGCCTTTAGAAGTAGAGGTGGAAGCTTCATGAGTGTAGTCAAGTCCTTCTTTCATGGCCGGTGGCCTCCCGAGCTCTAAGCATGCTTTCCAACTTCTCTTTGGCTCCCGTGCATCGTTCGGTCATTAGTCCTCGCCGCACTCCTCATCACTTTTCCGAAGTGATTCATAATCTTTCTCAACTTCGCGAAGTTTCGATCGAGTCGGGCTATTTCAGCATCTTTCTCGAATTGTCCTTGGTCGAACCGATAACCGAAGTTTCTTGAAGTCGAGACTTAGTCATAAGAGATTCAAGCTCTTCCTTGAGTCTCGCAATAAGATTCTCGGAACCGCAGAGACCCGACAATCGAAGAAAGTCTCCGATTCTCGGCCTTTACCTGTTCCATCTCTCTGAATAGTTCTCACGAACTCTCTGCTTAACCGATCCGCTCCTCTAGTAGATCATCATACGCTTGTACCACGTCTAGAGGTTCATCTGTGACTGAGCATGTGTCGTGTGTGCTCTGTGAAGAGGAGGTTATAATAAGTTTCGAGTTTACCTCAGCCTCTTCTCCGGCCATCAGACAGTATTGAGTTGTTGGTTCAGGATCTGTTTCTCCAACCTCAACGGCTATAAATGCAGCTTCATCTTCAGAAGAATACATGAAAGTATCTTCCTCGATTAAGTCATCGGATATCTCTCCGGCGATGTAGGCCTCGCTCCTCCGGCAAATTTTTTTGCGTCTGGCCTGTCGTTCTGCTTGTTGAGCAACTGAGAGTTCGGGACAATCATACTGATAGTGTCCCTCTTTCTTGCAGTTGTAACACATAGTTGTTCTGCCGCCTTTTCCAGTTGAGCTATTGGATGGACTAGCAGCAGGTTCTGGGTTCCTGCAATCAGTAGATGGTTTAGATTCTTCCCTTTTTTGATGATCTTTCTTATCTGAGGGAGAATCTCGATCTTCAGCTTTCTGACTCTTTCTTTCTCTCTTTGATACATGAGAGCCATAAGCGCAAGCTGATCAGTAGCGGGAGTTTCAGAAGACTTAGCATCTAAAACAGCTACAGTCTTGCTGGAAGAAATGGGGTTGGCTCCAGATTTGCTGACTGTTGCCTTGTAAGCATGATCTATCTGGGTGTCAGCTGGAGCACTGGAACATCTTTGGGGTAGGCTGTACTCGAACTCCTTAGTCTTTAATTCTGAAAAGATAACATCAGGAGTTAAAGCATTAAGATCTGAGCGACGTAAATAAGTAGCAAAAGGAAGCCACTTTAGTCGAGGCAACGCTCTCAAGATCTTAGTGTTCATCTCTTTATTGGTGAACGTCCTCCCCAGCCTGTTGATCACATTGATCTGGTTTGTGAATCTGATGCTCAGCTCGTCAATGGTCTCGTTGGGCTCCAGGGCAAATGTGTCGAACTTTTGAAGCTCTAGCTCAAGCTTGTTTTCTTCGATCTCGCGGGGTTCCTTGGCTCGATCGCCGTGGCATCCCAAAGTTCCTTTGCCGTCTTACCCGAGGTGTGAATCGCTGAGCATAGTCAGGATTGCATTCCGCACAACTCGGTCGAGGTTGTGCAGCTTTTTCTCTTCAGGCGTGAAGGTTGATTTGTCTTTAGAAACTTTAGCACCAGTCTGTGCTCCTACACCTCCCACAGCAGCATATTGAACGCTGTTGATCATGGGAATGATGGGTCCTGTCTCTAGGATATCAGTCATGCTGTCGTGCAGCGATGTAAGGTGCGCCTCCATTCTCACGCGCCATACCGTGTAGTTCTCCACAGAGAACATCGGTACCATCCGTATACCTGACATATCAGACATTATGGGTGAGAGTATAAGGATGTATGAAGAGATGCTTGTGAAGTGAAAAATGTTTTCAAGATATGTTCGAGTAGACCAGTAGTTTCAGAACCGATGATCAGTAGAACACTGTGGCTCTGACACCAATTGTTGGTCCGGAGACGAATGTCAGGTGTAGGGGGGGGGGGGTGAATACACCTGAGTACAAGTTTTTTTCTCAAACGCGAAGGACAGCTAAGTTGTAGGTTGCAACTGATGAACATTGCCAAATAGTAACCTTCTGATCGCGGGTCAGAGTGACTCAACTACTGAGTTTCTTCTACTGACTTCTGTCAGTATTAAATCCTCAGGCGGAGAGTTAGTGCGGATAAGTGTGTAGGGCCCTATAGACTTCGTCTCGATTTGAAAACGTGTTTTTCGCAAACCAAATAATTTTGGCTAGTGCACTTTTAAATACGTTTTATGCAAAGTATGAGTTTGTAAGATAGTTTCAAAACAATGCAATAAAACAATAAATAACACAAGCGATTTTTAACGTGGTTCGGATACGCAAGATCCTACGTCCACGGTCCTGCTGAACAGGAGGTCTTGTTGATTAATCTGAGCAAGCCTCAGCAAGGTATCTATGCACTAGACAGGCCCTTCTAAGTTACAGTCCTTAGCAACTTTACAAGCCAAACCAAAGTTTGAAGGGGTGAGGATGTTCTCCAACTATGAATGAGTTCTTACAATAAGAACAGTCACGAAATGTAAACTTCTTCGAAGGTTCTAAGCTATGGATATAACAATTGAGCTTAGATAGAGAAGAGGGATCAAAAGAAAGAAACTCTAGAGAGAAGAACTAGAAATATTCTAATGAGCAAGTTTTTCACTGGATCTTCGTGAAAGCGCTAGAGTGTTTTGAATGCTTGAGCATGTAATCCCTTTGATATCCCGTGCGTTGAGCTCGGAAAAGCTTCTCTATTTATAGTTGTGACCCAAACATTTGTCCGCTGGAGGGGACAATGCCACGTGTCATAAGCGTCCAAGGAAAACGGCCATATGTTCGAAATATTGTCGTAGAGTAGTTGGTCACTGTGCATGAGAGCTGCTTTAGTTGGTCAGAGCAGGTAAGGCTTAGACCGCTTCTCATTGGTCGAGGTTTGTGGTAGGTGAGACTTGTCAGACAACAGTCTTCATCTGAGTTGACTCTCACTCATCCTCGTATGATCTTCTGTTGACTTTCGAATGATGTTAAAACTCGAGTCGTTTCCTGTCGGATACAGTAGATCTGACTCGATCTTTGTCTTCTTCGCCTGAGTCTGCTGATAAAAGAATCTTCTATTGAGCGTAGTCAGCTGATGACTCTGTTCTTCTACTTTGGAGTCAGTTGATGACCTTAGAACACTAGCTCTTACAACTGATGACGTGGGGTTCTGGAATGTAACTTCCTACTGAAGTTCAGACCAATAAGTACCCCTTACATGACTTAGACACAACAGATAATGAAACTAAGGACATTCTAGCCTATTACATCATCTAGTCCTAAAGACACTACACTAAGGGTACAAGACGGGTTTTGGGATCTTCAATTCCATAGCATTAAATCACTATGATTTCCCCCATTACCGATAAACAGATAAGTTCTATTACAAGAACTACTGATAAAATAAAACTAAGTTCCCTCTAGGTGTTGATTAAAATCAACCACTGACTTATAACCCAACAATTAATTACATTTCTAATAGGGTTTTGTTATAACAGTCCTATAATATAATTAATTAATTAACTGGGCTACATATGTTTATCAATTTATTGCCCCAGTCAATTAATTCCAAACAAACAATTATCATATTATTAAAGAATGTATAAACACATTCATCTATTAATAATAATTCCCGAGAGACAATAAATGACGGGACATCTAATTGGGCCAGATCAAGGATCCAATACAAGAAATAAACCGAACTTCAAATTAATTAATTATCTATGCTCAGCCCAAAGAAAAATTAATTAATAAACATGGATTCATTCCACTAGAGAATCCGTGTTGACTTACCCTTGTATCCCAATTTGAGCATGGACTTGTATTTTAGACTTAATTGATACCCATATTATGATAGAAATATTCGTTAATTGATTAAGCCCACTGATAGCTTAAATTAATTAACATCTTATTATATTCCTGAGTAGTACCACTTGACATATTAACACACTTGAACTTAATCAATCGGTCGCGTTTAGTGTGATAATCCTTTCGAGTTCCTCAGGGGATATTATCACCCCAATTAATAGGTTGCAAGAAACAGACAACCAGCCTAAGCCACAAATAACCACTAACACCCAAGATACTAGATCCAGTCGCGATGACGTTCACTATAGTAGGTCAAAGTGATAGTTATCCAAATGCACTCAGCTGAAGTCTTATCAAGCATAAGATCATTTAGGTTACCGAGATCTTGGTTTTCCACTAAGGCCAGTCAGAAGAACATATCTCAATCAGTACACCACCTTTAATGTATCAGTATAGACAATCAGCCAAGACAAGTCACATCTTATCTAAACTGCAGCTTAAACCGGATAACTTATCCTAAAGTTGTCTCAGCTGTGATAACTGTTTATGTCTTGTTAGTTCAACCAATTGTGTAGTCTTTTGGGATCTACAACACACTACACAATCTAACTTATATACAAGATAAATGATTAAACATGTGCAAATATATATTAAATTAGATAGGAGAATAAAACATTGGAAAGAAAAACACATTGTATACAAGCATAAAATTTTCTTCCAGTATACAAAATTCCAACACTGCTGATAAAGAAACATTAGAAGACACCATATGAACTCTAGAACGGAAGGAAACCTCTTATCTCTTATTTCCATGTTTTTATTATTTATGCTTTATTCGTAACAATAGGAAAGATCAGCTTAGAGCCTTTGGTAGCAAATATGATCAATGAGTATTCTTAGGATACTCTCGGATCAGTAAAGCCTTCAAGGTCTTCAACTATCGGACCCTTTTATTTGGAGGAAAGCCCTCATGTTGTTTTTAATGAGTTTGCCGGTGAAGACAGGAGCAGGAACTCACAACAGGTAACTGAGGATATTAATACAAGGCTTCAGGACTTAGATCTTACTGACACAGTCGAGAATGTCCACCATTGTTGGGATGATGATGATGAATATGAAAAAGAAGCTACACACTCTCATCCTCAACTAGCAACTGCAGCTGATTTAGTTGGACTTACTGAACAAGTTCAACCTCAATTAACTTCAGTCGATGAAAAAACCCTAGTAGTAACTGAGACTAATATTGAGAACATCAACTCATGGGGAACAAATAACGTTCCAAAGCTAAATGCCCCTGACCCAAAAACTCAGTAGACCGAAACCTTATCTTTGATTTCTTAATATCTCTACCCTATATAATTGAAATTCCTGATCATACGAATGTTTGTAAAGAGATAGTTTCAACAGACTTGATATTAGGAGATCCATCTGCAGGGGTCAGGATGAGGACTAGTCTTTAAAGGAGAAAGCGCCCTCTAATCATGCTTTTTGTCCACAAAGGGACCCCATACTATTGTGATGCACTTAAAGATGCAGATTGGAGCATAGCCATTCAAGAAGAGTTCAATAATTTTGTCAAAACTGATGTTTGGTAGCTTGTTGACAGAAGTAAGCATCAACACGTGATAGGAACAAAATGTGTCTTAAAAAACAAGCGAGATAAAAAAATGTTATTCTTAGGAATAAAACTCAACTTGTAGCAAAAGGTTACTGTCATTTGTCTATTCCTAGCATACACAACACATATCAGATGGATATGGAATGTACGTCCTGAACGACATACTGAATGAGAAAGTCTATGTGAACAACCGTCTGGCTTTGAGCTTGGAATCAAGTATACAGACTCATGAAATCTCTATACAAGTTAAAACAAACACTTAGGGCTTGGTACGATACTCTATCTGAGTTCCTCATTCAGAAAAGTTTTCAGAAACACACAGTGGATCGCACACTATTCAGAGTTAAGATGGGCGATGATATTTTATTCATGCAGATCTATGTAGATGTAATTATATTTGGATCTAGGAATGTTGTTATGTGTTAGAATTTTGAAAAGTTGATGAAGAAAAAGTTTGAGATGTTGATGATGGGCGAGATGAATTATTTCCTTAGACTTCAAGTCGAAGAATTAGAGAAAGGAATTTACATCAATCAGGTCAAGTACACTGGAGACCTCATCAAACAGTTGGGGCTATTATTTGTTCTTTATTATATTTAACTGCTAGTAGACCTGATATTACTTATGTTGTAGGTTTTTGAGCATGATATCAAACTAATCCAAAACAAAGTCATCTAGTGTTGAGAAATAAAAAAATTTTGAATGACCCTAAAACCCATGTTGACGGATGAACCAGTCTGATGTATTTGCTTAATTTGACTCAGCCTGATAATGTATAGACAGACTAACTTTGTTTTAGGCTAGTTTGTATAAGCATGATATCAGTCCAGCTGAATTTATTAAACTAAACCTAGCTCAGCTCGGGGTACGCCAATCAAAGTCCTATCTGAAGGATCCTTAAAGTGGATTAATGTACGGTTATGAGGGGTAGGTTTCAAAGTAGATGGTCAGCAAAGACATTCAATTGCCGAGTTTACATCGACCAATCTCAGAGCGCCATGTAAGCCCTACTTCAGTGGGACAACACAGTGCTTCGTTGCTTTATCTAAAGAAGCATGCAGAACACGACACTTGTTCATGCATTTAATGTAGAAGATTGTTGCAAGCCCGGGGCCAATAGGAAGCTGATCTTTGTTCAACGGATCTCTTCCTAGCTCGCCTATAAATGCAGAAGAACTCTCGTCCGTGAGAGTTTACTGAATTTCAAAAAGCTTCAAGTCATAAATTTTCAAAAGCAAGAACAAATTGATAGTCTTAGTATTCTAGCAATTTATTGCTTGAAATTCTATTATGTTCATATTCCAAGTGATTGATAGTGACATCACATTGTTTGGAATCAAGAGTGTATAAACTCTTGTGATGGTCCTAACGAGAAAAAATAGGGGTGTGTGTGTGTGATTTGGGGGGGGGGATACACCTATGTTAATTTTTGTCTAAAGAGTTCTCTTATAAACAAATACTGACAAAGAAAATATGCGAAAAAGTGATATTCAAGTGTCTAAAGAGTTCTCATTTGAAAAACTCCTTTTAAGTATGATATTCAAGTGTCTTTTTAAGATGAATATACTTATGCAAGTGAGATGATAAAACAATGTAACGGAGATACAAAGCAAGAAAGACAAAAGACTAATAGTGGTCTGGAGATAACTCCTACGTCCACTCTTTCGACCAAACATGGAATCCCTTGTAACAAAACACAACGATCTTGTTACACTTCTTCTTCTTTGTCGTCATCTTTGACTTCGACTACATTCGTATTTACCAACGCAAACACGACAAACACAACAACAAGTAGGTTGGGTTTGGGGGTTTAGGGTCTTCTCCTGCTAGAGATGTCTTTATAATGTTAATGGTAACTCTCGAATCTAAGCTAAGATGGGAAATTTTCTTAGAAACAAATGAGGAACTATACTTCAAAGTGGTTAGACACAACTAAAGCTAGGGTCTTGTAGCAAGCTTGAGAGTAGGGTTGTAAACGAATCGAATAGAATCAAATAACACAATATTCGATTCATATTCGAATATTCATATTCATATTCGATCTGTTCTCGAATATTAAAGATGATTCATATTCGATTCATTATTGATACTCAAATTATTCGATTTGTTTTTTATTGAGTATTTTATAAACAACATTATTCAAATATTCGGTTCGAAATTGATACGTATTTAATACTATTCGATTCAGAATTTATTTTTAAGAAACAAATTTATAATAAGTTTTAAAAATATATATTAAATATATAAATAGTTTTATAAATGTATTATATATTTTTTTAATCGAATATTTTCGAATATAGAATTGAATATCATGATTTTGTATTCATATTTAAACACTAATCAAATCGAATCGATTATTTATATTCAAAGCCGAATATAAAAATTTTGAATACGAATACCGAATCGAACCAAAAATATTTGTTTCATTTACAACCCTACTTGAGAGATGATAGAAGTTAATGTTTGCAAGTGGTTCTCGTGACCTTGTTCGGCTTAAGGTTCTTCGTATTTATAATCTCACTATATAATACTCCCTCCGTCCCATTGGAAGCGTCTTGTTTCCAATGGGCACGGATGTTAAGAAAATGATAATGTGTGGTGTATATTGTTTGACTTTTGGATAGTGAAATCTTGTCCACATATTCTTGCCTTTTTTAGAAACAAGACGATTCCAATGGGACGCCCAAAATGGAAAACAAGACGCTTCCAATGGAACGGAGGGAGTACATCCATTGGAGAGAGAGATCTATTGGAGTAGGTAACTAGGGTTGAGGCAACACTTGGATTTTTGAATTAAAGCTGCAATTTCTGTCTGCCTGCAACTGTGCCAGACTGGGGGAACTGTTCCTTGAACAGTGCACATGACTACATGTCTCGATCTTGTTGGACGAGAGAGACGCGGTGGTTGACCCTAAATCAACTTTGAAATAGTACCTCGTACATTTAGGGTTTGTCTGGCGCTTTAAATCAATGGTCAATATGGTAGATAGCCGGAGGCCACTACTGACAATCTATCAGTGACTTTTACTGATCTGGAGAGATTAGTGTTAGGTTTGATCAGGATCTCTAGTCAGGATCCTGATCAGGTCTGAACTTCGATTGATCCTGCAAGGATACTGTCAAATGCGTCTTCAGGATATACTGTCTAGTGTGTCTTCTGGATTTTATACTGGGGTGAATAAAAACAAATAATGTGTCTTCCTAACATATTAGACACTTAATCCTAACAAATATAAAGAGACCATAGTTCATCATTAGTCAGGGTTTGGAGATCTAAGTCAAGACCTTATCGTTAAAATTATATCCCAATATCTCGCTCATAGCGTTTAACACATCACAACTCATCCTGATTCTACTGATAGATAAGAAGATAGTTTCATTAAGCTAATAGTTGGTTTGTAGATTGATTGTTAGATTGTATCCGATCTATTCTCGACAGTCTTCGAGTATCCATAAGGGATATGTCCTGATGCAGAAAAGTGGAAGTAGGATCTTGTGAATCCGAACCAATATAACTCTCTGTGTTATTTCATTTTCAGTACATTATTTTATTCTCTTGCATAAAATAACTTTTGATGAGTTTTGATTTACCAGTCTGAAACAATCAGACTAATCCTTCATTAAGTAGATCTGGAAATCACTGTTCCATTGATTTTTTTATTTATTTCCAAAAGGGGCTCACATTATTTCGCACGTACTAGCTGACTCAACCTCAGCTAGACTCACTCCTAAAGTAAGACAAAAGTCCAAATATTTGGTATCATGTGTATTCCCCCCCCCCCAAATTAATTGGAGTTCATACAGGGACCAACATTTAGAGACTCCTAAGAGGATCATGCGCTATTCAAAAGGAACACCTGAACTGGGTCAATAGTATTATGCTAGTGATAATTTTGAACTAACTGCATATACTGATGCTGACTATTCAGGATGCAAGATGGATCGAAAGTCAACTTTACGAACTTGTCAGTTCCTAGGCAATGCGCTGACATCTTGATTGTCCAAGAAATAAAATTCAATAGCCACGTGTTGTGCTTGAATTTTTTTGGCTTCGATAACAACTCAGACACTATGATGTTATCCAAGATAAAGTGTCGATCTATTACAACAACACCAAGATTATTCCAATCACTCATAACCACATTCTTCATACGAGATGCTTGCATGTGAATATTCGGCACCACTTCATCCGATACAAAGATATAGGGATGGAGAAAATCCGTTTTCATCGACAAACTATAGAAATCCTGACCAAGCCTCTACTTGAAGCAACATTCACTAAGGGGGAATGCACTCGCAATACCGAACATATTCAGTATCACACCAGTGTCTGACAAAATGTAAATTAAACCAAAAGAAATTAGTTCATTTTATTAACCCTAATCATATGTGTAACTATTTCAACTAGATCAAAATTGAACTGATTTATATTTGGTTAGTTTCTTAGGTAAACCTAGTAGCATGTTCATGTAAAAGATAGATGTATATTCACTGCTTTTAGGATAGTTTAGTCCTTTTATTTTCATATTATTATACATGTACACATTTGTAATTTATTTTTTATAGAATGCACACTTAAATAGTCAAGTCACTCTCAACATTTAAAAAAAAATCGAACTACCAACTACAAATTAAGCTCGCATCTTAAGAAGGAACATATCATCTTGATATACTCCCTTCGTCCCACTAATTCTGTCCCAGTTGACTTCGGCACGGAGATTAAGAAACTTTGTTTAGGGAGTTTAATTTTGTTGGGTAGATAGATTAACAACTTATAATATTCATTGTTATTCTTATAAGATGGGTGCACAAATTTCGAGAAGAAGATGTAGGAGAGAGAGTGTGAATTCTACCTAAATGTATTACAGCATGGTTGAGATGCATTAATTTTTTTTAATTTTTTTAAACATTTTGTTTATGAAGAAATAATCTGATCTTTTAAAAAAGTTCAAAAAAATTAAATTCTGAAAATAAATAATTAAAAAGATAGTGTAAACAAAAAATAGAGATGTACACAATTCATGTTCCCTCCGAAGACAAAAAATTCTAAGTACAAGAATTAAAAACGACTGAGATGAATTGAAATTCTTGGTTGAAATTCATGTTCCCTCCAAAATTCTCATTACAAGAACTAAAGATATTCAATCACCCAAATTGTCAAGAAAATTCGAATTTCCCTCCATTACATATTTTTATAAATAGCCAACAAGTACTACTACAACTTCAATTTCCATACAAGTTCAAAACATAAAACATCCACAAAATGAGAGAGAAGAGGAGCAAAAATCTAACTGACGACGAGCGTATGGGAATCGTGCGTTTCCTTCTGCAGAACAATAAGAACGGGAAGATTGACAAAGGCAAACGTAGTGAAGTAGCTGTTGTTACGGGGTGTGTCGAAATGACAATTATGACGTTAGCCGAGGCAAAAAAATTTTTTACCCAAAAAAAAAAATACTCTTCCATAATAAAAATAAAAAACTCATCTCCAAGATAGAAACCGGGGTTATTTCAAGTACACAACGACTTATCAATTACGGGTAGTTGCACTACTTCTCGTAATTGGAACTACTTGATATTTGGGACTAAGGAAATAAAAGATAATAATATATGTATGTGATGTATGAAACATGGAAGCAAAAGGAAGAATGAATTTATTTTATTGATTTCCTCTCGGTTATGTCTAATTTATAGACAATAGGTGCCGTTTCATTAATCATCACAATGGTTACACACTTATGTAACCTTTCACAAAGAAATGCATGAAATAATTCACAAAGGCATTGAAACGTTGCCATCTCACCAACCGAAGGCTTGCAACGTTGCCATCTCACTAACTGAAGTCATGCAAACATTTAATCATGTCTCATGCATGCCAACCAACACGTTTGTTCATTTAATTAAAATTGATTAATTTAATAATTTAATTTCTATTAAAAATCTAACAATCCCCCACATAGAAGTTAAATTATTAAATGCAAATGCAAAATGTTATGCAAACCAAAGTCCCAATGATCTATTATTGCATCGGGATAGGTAGTTTTTTGTCCTTTGAACCTTCCTTAGTATAATGTTATCGGATTGGTGTACGCGATGTCTTGAACGATTGTTAAAGCTATTTGTTTTGTAAACCAAGCAATAACATATACACAATAATAGATACAATATCGTTCGTTCTCCAGTTGTGTCCATTTTGGCCTTGGACCATATCTTGGATTCATAAGTGTTTTTCTATTTGGGGGGGGCCACACTTCTCATTTATATGGGTGATCTCCTATAAAGAGTATCCGTTCATACTCACACCCCAATAAGGCTATAGGAATCATTAAAAGCTTATAGCTTGCCCCTTTTAACTAAATGGGTTATTTGCTTGGAGTGTTGCGCCTTAGGAAATGGGGATTTTAAGTTGTGTTTCCCAAGTGCACAACTTGAACATTCTTAACTTAGTTGTCTCTTTGAACCATGCTCATGGGATCTCCAATTATCATGGTAGAGTTACCATTAAGAGCGTTCCTTTTAGTGTGGATTTTAATCCCATTCCCCTAACGCTTATTGTACAATTGATCACGATTAATACCTTTAGTAAACGGATCCAAAATTATCTTTTGACTTCACATAGTCAATACATATTATTCCACTAGTGATCAATTGTCTAATGGTATTGTGTCTTCGACGAATATGTCGAGACTTACCATTATACATACTACTTTGTGCTCTCCCTATTGCAGACATACTATCACAATGTATTAAAACGGGAGGCACGGGTTTTTCCCAACAAGGAATGTCCTCTAAGAAGTTCCGTAGCCATTCGGCTTCTTCGCCAGCTTTGTCTATACAAGTCTGTTTAGAGGATTTCCATGAAATTGCTCCTCCACCTATGGTAAACACAAAACCACTTGTGGACTTGGAATCTTTTGTGTCGGATATCCAATTTGCATCACTATATCCTTCTAACACGCAGGATATCTTGTGTAATGCAGACTATGAGTTAAGGTATGCTTTAAATACCTTAGAACTCTAGTTAGTGCGGTCCAATGATCCTTTCCTGGGATTACTTGTGAACCGACTTAGTGCTTGCTTATAGAATATGCTATGTCGGGCCTCGTACAATTTGCTAAGGAGTAACAAGATTAGGCTTCCAAACAGCGTTTTCCGATTGGTAAATTGGATCTCCTCGATTTTTGGCTAAGGTAGGCTTAAGTCTACGAGGAGTCTTAGCCGGAGGTAGATCAAAAGCATTGAATTTCTTAAGCACATTCTCTACATAGTGAGATTGTGATAAAAGTAATTCCTTCGGATGTTCTAGAGATCTTAATCCCTAGAATTACATCAGCTATTCCCATATCTTTCATGTCGAACATTCTTTTCAACATTGCTTTAGTATTCATAATTATATTATGATTACTTCCCATAATGAGCATGTCATCAACATACAGACATATAATGACAAAGTTGTTGGGTGTGCCTTTAATGTACACACACTTGTCACACTCATTTATTTTAAAACCATTTGATAACATAACATGATCAAATTTCTCATGCCATTGTTTGGGAGCTTGTTTAAGTCCATATAATGACTTAACAAGTTTACAAACTTTCTTTTCTTGTCCAGGGAATAACAAACCCCTCATGGTTGTTCCATGTATATTTCATCTTCTAAATCTCCATTTAGAAATGCCGCTTTTTTAACATCCATTTGATGTATCTCAAGGTTGTGTAAAGCAAGCAACGGCAATTAGCGTTCTTATGGAGGTTATCCTCGTTGGAGAGAGTATGGAGCTATATCAAAAAAAAAATTTTTTTTTTTTTTTTTGCTTGTAACCCTAGTAAAAAAGTTTTTTTTTATTTTTGCAAATAAACCCATCGGCCTTATATTTCTTCTTTAGGATCCATTTGCATCCTAAAGGTTTACAACCGGGAGGGGAAGATCAACAATCTCCCAAGTGTGATTGTTCATAATTGACTCCGATTTCGCTATTAATCGCTTCTTTCCATAGGGGAGGATCGGGGACTTGACAATGCGGCCTTGATTGTTTGTGGTTCATCTTCTAATGAATAGACTACAAAGTCCGGACCAAAAGACTTTGCTATTTTCGCTCGTTTTCCTCGTCTAGATTCCGGTATTGACCCATCACTTTGGTCAATCTTTTCTAGTGAGCTTTCTTCATAAGTTCGTTTCTTAGAACTCACATCATTCTTTTCTTTCTTAGGGAATATAGATTCAAAAAAGACAGCATTTCTGGATTCTATAATCATTCCCTCATTTATGTCGGGTATTTCCGACTTATGTACCAAAAACCTATAGCGCTACTATTACTTGCATATCCTATAAAGATGCAATCAATAGTTTTAGTCCTAGCTTTACTTGTTTAGGTTTAGGTACTTCAACTTTTGCTAGGCACCCCCACACTTTAGTGAATTTGTAGGATGGTTTCCTACCTTTCCATAGTTCATATGGAGTTTGATCTTGTTTCTTTGAGGGTAACTTATTCAAAATTTTATTTGCCGAAAGAATAGCTTCCCCCCACATGTTATGTGGTAAGCCCGAGCTTATCAGCATAGCATTCATCATTTCTTTTAATGTTATATTCTTTCGTTCAGCAACACCATTTGATTGTGGTGAATAAGGTGCGGTTGTTTGATGAATAATGCCGTTTTCACGACAAAAGTCCGCAAAAGGTGCAACATATTCACCGCCTCGATCACTTCGGATCATTTTGATCTTGGTGTTAAGTTGATTTTCAACTGCGTTTTTATAGCTTTTGAAAGCATCGAAAGCTTCGTCTTTGCTTCTCAAAAGATATACGTAACAAAATCTTGTGCAATCATCTATAAACGTTATAAAATAATTCTTTCCACCTCTAGTTTGCACAAGTTTTAAGTCGCATAGATCGGTGTGAATTAATTCAAGAGGTGTAGTCGTTCTTTCCACCGAATGGAAAGGTTGTTTAGCCAATTTTGCTTCAACACAAATTTCACACCTTGAATGTTTGTCAATTGACATTTTTGGCAACAATTCTAAATTCACTAATTTTCTTAGTGTATTTAGATTCACATGTCCTAATCTATCATGCCATAAATTAGGAGACTCAGTCAAATAGACAACGGGGGTCTTTTTATTATCACCGATAGCATTTACATTGATACAATTCGGTTTGAAAAGGCCGCTATCAACATAGCCTTTTCCTATAAATTGTCCATTCTTGGACAATACAACCTTATCCCCCTCAATAACTATTCTAAATCCGGCCTTGCTAAGAATAGAGCCGAAACCAAATTCTTGCGGATGTCGGGAACATGCATCACGTTTTGGAGAGTTACATTCAATCCCGACGTCATCTTGAGTACAACTTTTCCAATTCCATAGACCTTGGAAGTAGAGGAATTTCCCATGTATAGCATTTTCTCCTCCTTGACAACTTCATAAGTTGAAAACATTGATTTATCCACACATACGTGCTTGGTAGCGCCGGTATCAATCCACCATCCTATCGGATTACCGACCATGTTTACCTTATCTACGACCGCAGATAGGTCGAGTTCAGACATGTTGACGGGCACGTAATTTTCTTCCGTCATATTTGCTTGTGGACGGCCTTTGTATTCCTTCTTTGGCTTGCGGCAATCCTTTGCCATATAGCCCGTTTTTCCACAATTGTAGCAATTCCCTTTGATCTTTTTCTTCCTCTTTGAATTTTGCTTCTTTTCAAAGAACTTGCGTTTCTTTGAGTTAGTGCTAGTGCTGCACTCGGCCAGATTAGCCCTTGCCTCTATGGAAGGCTTGTTGGTCTTTCGATCTGCCTTGCGATTGTCCTCTTCAATTCTGAGACGGACTATCAGATCTTCGAGACTCATCTCTTTGCGTTTATGCTTGAGATAGTTCTTGAAATCCTTCCACATAGGTGGTAGTTTCTCTATCACAGTTGCAACTTGAAATGATTCAGAAAGGACCATACCTTCGGCAAGTATATCATGTATGATCAACGACTACAGTTTTGGCATCCACCATCTTGTAGTCTAAGAATCGTCCAACGACAAACTTCTTTAGACCGGCATCTTCGGTCTTGTATTTTATCTCCAAAGAGTCCCACAATTCTTTCGACGTCTTTGCAGTCGAGTAGACACTATAGAGAGTGTCGTCAAGTCCATTTAGGACATAGTTGCGACATATGTAGTCGCTGTGAGACCATGCATCATACGCTATGCGTTTCTGCTCATCAGTTTCATTTTCTCCCATAATTGGAGGTGATTCTTTCAAGAATCGAGATAAATTTAAAGTAGTTAAATAAAACAGCATTTTAGATTGCCAACGCTTAAATTCAGAACCTAAGAATTTTTCCGGTCTTTCCGCATGAACAGGGGCGCTTGGAATCTGGTTGTTCGTTGCAGTTGTAAAATTCGGCGGCATGTTACTATTGTTTGTCGTTACTTGGACAAGGGGATCGGGTACATCGCTGCTACTTCTCGTCATCTCTTCAACACAATTATCGTCTTGCGATTGTTGTTACGGGGTGTGTCGAAATGACGATTATGACGTTAGCCGAGGCAAGAGTTGGACTCTTTCTCCGCAAGACGATAATGCTCCGCTACTCGGTGCAAGCGGTCTATAGCACTCGTCTCCAAGATACAACGGCTTATCAATTACGAGTAGTTGCACTACTTCTCGTAATTGCGGCGAACTACTTGATATTTGGGACTAAGGAAATAAAAGATAATAATATATGTATGTGATGTATGAAACATGGAAGCAAAAGGAAGAATGAATTTATTTTATTGATTTCCTCTCGGTTATGTCTAATTTATAGACAATAGGTGCCGTTTCATTAATCATCACAATGGTTACACACTTATGTAACCTTTCACAAAGAAATGCATGAAAAGCATTCAAAAGGCATGAAACGTTGCCATCTCACTAACTGAAGTCATGCAAACATTTAATCATGTCTCATGCATGCCAACCAACACGTTTGTTCATTTAATTAAAATTGATTAATTTAATAATTTAATTTCTATTAAAAATCTAACAGTAGCATCCACGTACGACGTCTCTCCAAGGACAAATAATCGTCTATGGGCCGATGCCAAAAAACAATAGAAAAATATGCAAGTTATCCGTAAAGAGCAAGAAACCGGGAACACCAAGGAGAAAGATAGTCCATCTTAACTGGAGTTGATTGAGAATTTGGAATTACAAAAAAGGGCTACTATTAGAAAGCTCGCAGATGGTACAAAAAAGGACAAAGAAACATAACAAACAAGAACATATGCCTTCGGACAAAGCTAATCTCAACAAACAAATGCCTTGCAAAGGCTAATCTCAACAAACAAATGAGCATATTAATCATCATTTCAGACCCCCAACTCACGTACCACTCCCACTCACAATAGCAAGATGGCCAATACAAAAATAATATACTGTAATACAGAAAGAACGACCCAAGTAGGGAGCAAATCTAACCTAGTCCGGCTTGTAGGTTGGAAGCCATAATCGAATCATTTCATCCAACCATGGGCCGACGTGCCCGCCTCCTCGCCATTTCCCGATCGGCTTCCTCCTCCATTTCCTCCGTGTCCGGCAAATGAAAAGCGGGCATCTTAAAGGGAAAAATCATGAGCTCCGGACATAGACAAACATACTCGGGCTCGTCCGCGACGGAGGTGTCGGACACGGCGGCACTCAGATTCCCGTTGTCACCCATTTTTGACTCAAGATCCAGAGTATCTGTTTCGTGTGATGGTTGTTTGAGGCAAGGGGGAGGTAAAGTGCTAAAAATTTCGAGCGTTTCTTGGGAATTCATCACAGCGCAACAATGGAGGCGGCATAGATCTAGAGTTCGAAGAACAGTCAGAGGGAGAGGAGAGGTATGGAGAGAGAAATGTTTTTTTGTGTTGGGTGGGTTAGGGAGAAAACCGATAGGTGGGGTGTAATTAATTTAAAAGTGGGCTCCAGATTAATTTTTTGATTAAGTGTAATTATTTTCTTTTTTGGAAAGGGGACAGCTAGGGCTGTTATCGAATCGAGCTTTTATCGAATAGCTCGGGCTCGAGCTCGATAAGGCTCGGCTCGAATTCGATAATATCGAGTTCGAGCTCGAGCTCGAGCCTCATATTGATATTCGATAATTAATCGAGCCGAATTCGAATGTTGCAATATTCGGTTCGAAAGCTCGCGAGCCCGGCTCGATTAATTAACTTTAGATTTTGGGTACCGAATTCGACCTTTCGGTACCGAATTCGAGCTTTCGGTACCGAATTCGAGCTTTCGATCTTGAATTAAAAAATTAAAAAAAATATTATTTTCTTAATTTTATCAAGCTTTCGAATGAAGCTCGATACCGATATCGAGCTTTCGAATCGAGCTCGAATACCATGATTTTTTATCGAGCCGAGCTCGAACCCGAATATAAAGCTCATATCGAGCTCGAGCCCGAGCTCGAGCCTGAGCAAAAATGGGCTAATCGAGCCGAGCCTGTACAAAGCTCGGCTCGACCCGGCTCGATAATGGCCCACCTGGGGACAGCCTAGGTTGCACGGACACGGACACAGGACACGGTACGACACGGACACGGGACACGGGATACGGCATTTTTTGAAAAATTTAGGACATGAAACAAGTGCTGATATAAATAATATTAAATTATTATATATATATATATATATAGATATCAATTTAACAATTTAAAAAATAACAATTTTTCGAAGTTGAGCCAAACCAATTCCCATTCTCAGTTAATGAGACTCATACCAATTCAAGATCTAATTGTCGACAACGAGACACACAAGAGAGAACACAACTTAATCAAATCAATTTTCGATCCAATTTTCACCAAAATTAATCGAACCAATTTTCACCAAAATACAAAAAGAGGAGACACCAAGAAAGAAAAATCAAAGTGGAGGCACCAAAATTATATTGAACAATCAAATTTGGGCTGCGATGAACGGCGGCGGGAGGCGTAGCGGCGACAGCGGCAACTGGGCTGGGATACACGGCGGGCCGGCGGCAGAATAAGGGACTAGGACGACGGCGGCGGCGGGGGGCAACTCAGGCAGGCGGCAGCATGGGAGGAGACGAGAGTGACTGGGTGAGGAGACGATTGAGGTTGAGTTTTAGGAACGTTACGTGAGTTATGGATTTTCTTTCTTTTTTGAGTGGAGGCACCAAAAGGATTGAGGTTGAGTTTTTTTTTGCCAAGTCGTGTCCGAGAAGAGTCGGACACTTAAATTCCTGTGTTCGGGAAGTGTCCAAATTTTATTTTTTTTGTGGACTTGTTTTTCCCGTGTCCGACACGTGTCTGGGCGCGTGTCCGAGCGTGTCCAGTGTCCGACACAAGATCGGCGACATTTTTCGGAGTGTCCGTGTAACATGGGGACAGAATAATGGCGGACAAACTCGATAAAATAAGTAGGACATAAATAGTGGGACGGAAAGAGTATTATCTATTGAAAAAAGTCAAATTGCTTCTAGATAACAAATACCTTAATTTCTCTTCTAACAATCAAAGAATTGAAAAAGTCTTAGCAGTGGTATATTAAGAACGGATTAAAATCCTCGGTCCAAAATTCCCTCCTATTACTGCGGCGTATTATCCACGGTACCCATCGCCCACTGTTAATTCCTTCTTAAGTAATCACTGCGCCTGAAAATCGCATTTCCCAGCCCCTTCTTCCTCAATCAAGCTGAGCATCTCCCCTTTCGTCTCCTCTTTTCCTATTTCCCCCAATCTGTTTTTAGTTCCACAGAAACTAAACTGAAGGAGCAAGAAATCTATAGAAGCGAACAATGGCTTATGTGGACCACGCTTTCTCCATTTCAGACGAGGATATTATGATGGGAACCTCGTACAGCGTCAATAACAGTCCGCCCATCAAGGAGATCGCCCTTGCCGTCGCTCTCCTCGTCTTCGGCGTTCTCGGTATTGTCCTCGGCTCCGTCATGGCCGTCAATAAAGTCGGCGGCGACCGCGCTCACGGTAATCTTTCTCCCATCCCTGTGCAGTTAATTTCTTGTCAGCTCACAGCCTTTTTCATTTGATTTCATTTCGGTAATTTGGTGTTAGGTTTTTAAGCTGTTAGTGTCCTTTTTTTATGGAAGGGTTTATTTTGAGGATTTTAGGAGTTTGTGCAGGTGGCTAGTTATTGTGGTTTGTCTTTTGATTGGGGATTTGGGTTGTTAAATCAGTTGTATCATAAGGTTGATTCAGGGAATTTTTAGGGTTTCTAGATTTTTATTTTATATGTACATTATACTGGAACTAAAGATTGAAGTTTCAGCTTTTGCATAATCTTAATTTCTGTGTACCTGTACTGGATTTGTTTGTGTTGTTCTTCAATGATAATGGCGCATGTGATCAAAATGGATAGTGGTGATGTGAGGAAATAGAAGAGAATGTGTTCTGTAACTAAATAAGTGAGGTTGATAGAATGTAATGTGAAGAACTTTGCCCAGAATTACTGATGGTAGCCCCTTTGTCGCCTTTCTGTCCATTGTATAGAGCTGCCGATCAAATGTGATAGGGCTAAAAAATCTAATGTGGCTGAAATATGGAATCGTAATTTCTCATAATATTGTGATCTATCGGAAAAAGGCTTTTACGTATATGTCACAATGGTAGAGTCTGCTCTAGTTTGTAAAAACATTGATAAGATACAAGGTGGGAAATCAGTACACTTTTCAATTGGCAAGGTGTCTTAAGATTATAATCTTTTGTGATGGACATCTAATTATTGAGCAAAAGCCATATCTATCTCCATTTCAATGAATCAAGTGATAAGTGATAACATTCACGGTGAAGCTGCTCTCTTCTCTGTCTTCATTATGCTATTAGTTTCTGTCACTTGCTTGACGTAAAGTGGGAAAAACTAAAGAACGGGTTTGTGAGCAGCAATACGGAGCATATATAAACATGTACTATATTTCAGGCATGCAACTCCCTAGGTATTAATTCGATTTTGGTCCAATGCGGTATTGCAGGGACTTTTTTCGCCATACTGGGTGGAATTCTATTCCTCCCTGGATTCTATTATACACGGATCGCATACTATGCATACAAGGGGTATAAAGGTTTCTCCTTTGCCAACATACCTGCTGTCTAGTTATGTTTGTGACTCCAAACAATGTACAGATGCTTCTCAGTACTTCATTGCTGCACTTTTGTTGTTTGTATTCGCAGTCTTTGTGTGTTTGTGTAAATCATGACTTACATACATGAGCTAATTTTGTTTGCTCAGAAGCTTTAAGATGAATCTTCCTAACTGCTGCATTGTTACATTTATTGGTAAGCAAGTGTATGTCAAAGTTGTTCAAGTTTAAAGTTTTTTGGTTTGAGGCTTGCTCGTCTTCAACTTTCTTTTATATGTGAAACTATGCACACCTATTTAAAGACATGTACTTTGATGGTTCTTGAATTTCTAGAAAAGAAAAAAACGAAATCATACTTTTGGTTGGTTGATTTGGAAAGCGAGGGGTTGATTGATGATTATGTTGGTCCGTCGTAATTGGTCGCTATCATTACTATCTATCATCAAGAAATTTATTATTAAATTTCAAAGGTTAAGCTGCAATTATGCTAAGGTACAGTTTCTTCCAAGTTAATCATTCTTACATGTGAACTCTCCAAGGTTTTCAAACTTTTCGATCAAATATCTTCTTGTCGTATTCTTCATACATACAAACATTCTTCTCGTAGTATAGTGCTCTGTTTTATGGATATAGTCCTTTTTTTTCCGGTGCCATATTTAAGGAAAGTTGATGTATGTAGAATTGTATAAAGTGGTGGGTCCTAAAAAAGAGGTAGATGTAATAATTTACCAAAAAAAAGAAGTGCATCTTATTTCAATGAAACAACCCGAAAAAAGAATATTGGACTAAATTTATGGGACGGAACGGAGGAAGTATTCTCTATTGTAGAAAACTGGGTTATTAAAAGTTTCAAACTTTATCCCCTTACTTTCTTCGGCACTTTTGCTTGTGCACCGTTAGGGGTAAAAACGGATCGGATATTATCCGCCCGATCCGGAGTCGGATCCGATCGGAATCAAATTCGGGGAGCAATTCTAGTATTCGGTCGGATACGGATTCGAATCCGGATAGCTTGAATCGGATAGGGATTCGAATTCGGATTTCACATTATCCACCCGTATTCGATTTTTTCCGTATTTAATCGGATATTTCTCGGATTATGAAATCGGATATTCAAAATATTTAATAATTAATTTTATAATATTAAGAAATATATTAAAAAAAATTAAAGTCAAAACTAAAACCTAATCTCCCTCTACTCACATTACCCCCGACCCCGAGCCCCAACTCTCCCCCTCGGCCCTCATCTCCCTCAAAACTCACCGGCGTCCCACCTCTCACCGGCGTCTCACCTCTCGCCGCCGCGACGTGCCGACGCCACTTTGTTGTGGTGTGTTATCCTCTTCTCTCTGTCTGAACTCACTCTCTCTGCGTGAACTCTCGTGTTCAAGAAGTGGAGAAACTCCAAGCAGAAGAATATAAAACCCCCTCCCTCTCTTTTGCTTGTCCACAACATGTGGAGAAAACTCAAGTTGTCCCCCACTTTCCATTCATTTTTAAAAAGAAAATCAAAAGCAAAGGGGGAAATGATTATGTTTCCTACTTTGTGTTCCCACTATTTCATCAATTTCGTCATGAATATCGAACATTAATGCCGTCTTTGTTCTTCGTATCTTCGAGCTTAAATCGAACCAAAGATGCATCAAATAGCCCCCATCATTATGAATTTACTCCACAAATCCGACGGCTTTTCTATGCTTCTTTATGCTGCAAAATAGATTTCAGAGTTTCAATTCTACTTTTTCTAGCAAATGAGGAAATTATGAGGAAAATAACATAATCATAAACCATAAATGATTATTTATGAATCATATTTATGAGGAAAATAGCATAATTATGAGTATATTAACTATAATTTGCAATAAAACTTCTATTAAATATGATATACGTGATTTTTTCATGTGTTGCAATCACAAATAAATAATTATTTATTAATCACATTGTCCGATTATTGTTATTCGAATTCGATCCGAATCCGTCATATATCCACCCTGTATTCGTATCCCGAATATTCCGAATCCGTATTCGTATCCGGCCTTCCCATACTCGACTCCGAATTCAAGAAAAAAATATGGGATCAAATATAAGAAGAGCACTATCCGTCCGTATTCAATCCGTTTTCACCCCTATGCACCGTTAAAACTCTATTCTTTTGGCATGACGTTGGCTTTTCGCTTTACATTATTGGGCAATTAAATCAAAATAAACATCAAGGGATACCACATTTAGAATTATAGATTGCGAAAGAGAAATAGTATGTGTTTTACAACATATATTAGTACAAACACGGTGGATCACTGGACGGTTCTGGCAGGTTTCAACTCTGCAAGGTTTGCTTCTAACAAAAGAGCGAAAACATTATCAGAGTGGTGGACTGGATATGGTTAGATAAGTTAGGCTGAGGAAGAGCAGGACAGCTAAAATGTAGACTAGTAGCACATGAGAAATATTTCCTCACAAAAAACTGTAAGCAAGCAACCCGTAATCTGATATCCCAATTCGGAAATAAAATACCGGTGGAGAGCTTCTGCAGTTGTTCTTCACCGGAAAGAAAAATCTGGATAAATGGGGAGCGAGCTTAGTAGAGTTTCGAGAAATGGCGTTTGTGTAATGGAAACCTTACCTGCTCATTACACATTCTGTACTTTGCTGGGTTTAACCTGTGGTTTTGCATCGCTGTGATTCTGCAATCAACATGTAACAAAGATTAAGTTATTTTAGGGGCAAAGAGCAAAAATAGTTGATTGTCTGAGTTGGAGCGATCCTAAAATACAAATTTACCCACTCTGTCCTGTTTACCATATTACATTCTAGAATTAAGAGGTAGTACAATATTCTTGAATTCATATGAAACTAACTGCACACGTGTTGGTATATGTTACTCCCTCCGTCTCACTTGACTTGTCTAACTTTCCTTTTCGGGTTGTCCCATTCCAAAAATGAAAAAGAATTGTAACTTAAAATCCCACTTTAGTTAGTGGGACCTACTCATGTACCACTTATTTACACGCAATTAACAAGTCTCCTAAATAATTGATGGACACTGAAGTAATGCGAATAATCATCAGACCCAAACTTCCAACCAAACCCTTTGTATAAGGGATTGAATGACTTATTACCATGGCAATTTGATCTAATTACCTAAACAAAAACAATGCCACGGGCTATGGAAGCTTTCAAAACAATAACTTCCATCTTACGTTCGCACAAGAGATAAGTGGCCAAGAAGAAATGCCTTCACTGTCTAGAGTGCCAGCTTAACTCCCGTAGTGACAGCTCTTGACCTATAAATTTTATTTGGATCCAAGATGACAGAAAATATTGTTTCCGACTGTTTCAGTTAAGAGAAACAAAACATTTCAATGAAAAACATGTATTCATGGCGCGCCATTTGATTCAGATACTTAGATAAGAAAAGCGAGGACAGAAGAGAGAGAGAGAGAGTGAGAAAAGGAAAAAAAGAGGAAGAAGAGGTCCGAATTCTATGTGGTTATTAGCAGTACGCTTAGGAAAGCAAAGAGGAGAGGGGATCAATATAATGGAGGCTGAAGCAGTAAATATTACACAGCCAATGATAACCTTTTCTTATTTTTACTAAAATGCTTGTACCAAACAAGACACAAAAGAAGTAGCCTATCCTTTAGGCATCACCCCACTGCCCCACCACCCGCGGTACTTAAAAAAAAACAAAAGAAAAGAAAGGATCGAGAAGGTAGACACTGATTCCAAGAAGAAATGTTTGAGAAGAGACTGATGAAATAAGAGGAAATCATGTGATAAAGTTGAAGTTTGAAAAGGAAGCAACAACTTCAATAGGCACAAGTTCTTAGTCAGACTTGCAGAAAACGAATCAATTATTAGGTATAATATGGCCTTAGGCCCTCTTCATCTTCTGTTCTCTTGGCAAAGAATGTTCTTAAAACCAGTTTGAGCTAATAAGCTATTTTTAACTTTGTGATCTTTTGCTACAAAATGAACTACCAAAACAAATAAGCTAAATTGGTTGTTGCCTCTTATCCCAAGTCTCAATCTGAACATAATGGGTTCGCACCCTGTTACTCACTGTAAGATTTCACTCATCCGTCACTTTCTTACCCAGTCAAACTAAATCTAGCCTCACCCTTCGCAATAATTACATTCTAAGATTTCCACCTATTGATTCTCACACCAAACACATCTCATCAATGGCCTGTTCTATGCAGTATGTAGAATAGAGATTCATTCAGAAGCATATCATAGATAAAATGAGAACTTGTTGATGGCAAATCCCCTACAAATAAGAAAGCAACTAAAGTGCCCATCAATAACAGGAACCAAAGGAAAATATACCTTTGCATTGCTTTCATGGTAATCATCCAATGCCCACTGATATTTTGACTGATTCAACCCAAACCAGTGTGCCACATGCTCGTCCAACCTCTCATGCGCTTCAAAAATAAACTAAGTACAATTAAATCGAAAGCCCAAACTCACAATTATCAGATCCACGTTTGAAAAAAAACATTCCTTACATAAATCTCAATAATATCATTTAGATGCAAGAAAAGATACCATTTTGAACCTTGGCAACGGCGTCCCAGAAGAAAGCAAAAGAAGAAGGCTTTTCTTTATAGAACTGCGCAGGTGGGGGCCATAACCGCCGGCTGCGAAGGAGCCTGGACCGGCGTATTCTCTTGAAATTGAACCGGATTTGGAGATTCCGGCTTTCGCCGGTCATTCGGCGTGGCAGGAGGCGTCACGAACACCGTGTACGGCCCGATCTTCCCGATCCTCGGCGGAGGTGTCGCCGTTTCACTCTTGACTGGCATCTTTACTCGGTATAATTATATAAATTGAAAGTGAAAGAACAATAAAAGTGAGAGCGAAGCAAAGGAGAATTCTTCCGCAACCTTTTTCTTCGCCCTTTTTCAGACCAAAAGCAGAAATGAAAGGGAAGTAGTTCGCATAGATTGCAAGGAGGTTTCTCTTCCTTTTCTTCTTTAATGTGTGTTGGGAAGTGAAGTACAGTGTGGACTGTGGAGTGGTGATAAGAGTGGCGGTGCTTTATTTACTGTGCGCTTATAAGCTGCAATTAGCTCATTATTTGAATTATGGTAGTAATTGGTAATTTATACTCACTCCATTCCATTGGAAGTGTCTTATTTTCTATTTTGGGCGTCTCATTGAAAGTGTCTTATTTTTAAAAAAAGGTAAGAATATGTGGACAAGATTTAACTATCCAAAAGTCAAACAATATACACCACACATTATCATTTTCTTAACATCCGTGCACATTGGAAACAAGACGCTTCCAATGGGACGGAGGGAGTATTATACACCATCTGGTGTCCTCTCTCAAGCCATATGTTTTTAAAAATTGAAATAACTTTTAAAAAACATTAAAATTATCTTTTACTTTATCATTTCTCCTCTCACTTTAATCATTTCTCTTTTCGACTTTATCATTTACTCTTTTACAATCTCACAAATTTTCTCTTTATTACTTTATCATCTACTCATCTCTCATACTTTATCATCTACTCGTCTCTCATACTTTATCATCCACTTTCTTAATTCTCACGTAAAAAAGAAACGGATCACTTTGAGCGGATGGAGGGAGTATGCAACGCCAACCACCGGAGTTGTTTAATGGATTATGTAATAGGTAGTAAGCAGTTGGATTGTAACGAATTATAACTTGTAAGAACAATCAAAATCAATAATCAAAGGAACGAGAGATAGGGAGATTGAGAGGAGAGGGATAGAACAGTAGAGAGAGAAAAGAGAGGGAGGCGGAACTTGTTTTTCCATATCTCATAACATAACAGACTTTGCCTTATAAAGGCTACACAATATTACCTAGGCATTAGGCTTCATAAGCTTAATTAAAAGATACTTAATCAAAACATAAAAGATAACACGTGGAATCATCCGGGTCGTCCACGTGCGCCCCCTTTCCTGAGATCACCATCTAGCCACTCCTTGTATCAACGATCCTGATTTCCTCTCCCAAAGTCAAAAGCTTATCGGATCTAATTGGATAACATTTCAGATCCAGACTCTTCTTTCCCAAATCAGATTCGAAACCCTCCTTCTCCAACCTCATCGCCTTCCCTTCTCCGTTGTCTTCCTTCCCGCCCTCCGGCCATGGCATGACATTTCCCCCTTCTTCAGGACAACCTTGTCCCCAAGGTTGCAGGTTCGGATGGTGTTGCTTCAGGTAACTCATACTCACCCAAGACTCAATCTTTTCTCCTTGAAAATCCTTTTCCATTAAAAATGATTGGATGACTCTTCCTTTCCTCGAAATCTTACTCCTTTTTTCCTTTGATTGAAGGTGTGAAGGCTACAGATCCGTCTTCTTCAAGGTTAGGCAGTGCGGCTGAGTGAAACCGATTAGGTTTCACGGACCTTTTCAGCAATGATACATGGAAAACGGGCCAAACCTTGGACCCGGCTGGAAGATCGAGACGGTATGTAACCTCCGCGATTTTCTCTGTAATAGTATAAGGCCCGTAGTAGCGTGGTGATAACTTTTGGTTCTGTCTGAGAACCATGCTAGATTGCCTGAAAGATTGTAGCTTTAAGTATACTTTCTCACCCATACTGAACTGCCTAGCAGTTCGGTGTCTATTTGCATTCTTAGCCATCCTCTCTTGAGCCTTCAACAGATTCTCCTTGAGTTTCTGTTGAAGTTGTAATCTCTCCTCGGTGAGCTGCAGACTGTCAAGAAAGTCAGTACGCGGATATGGTCCTATAGTAAATATAGGAGGATTATATCCGTAGAGGGCTTCAAAAGGTGTCATCCTTAGGCTGGAATGATAATTGGTGTTATACCAATATTCAACCAAGGACAACCATTTATGCCACTGCCTTAGATTATGTCTCACCATACATCTGAGATATGTTTCCAGGCACTGGTTCACCCTCTCAGTCCGTCCATCTGATTGAGGGTGATAGGAAGAAGTCATGTCCAGTCTGGTTCCCAATAGTTTAAACAACTCAGACCAAAACACACTAGTGAACACAGGATCCCTATCAGTGACAATACTGAGTGGTTGTCCATGAAGCTTCACTATATTATCCAAGAAAATTTGGGCTATGGAAGGGGTACTGTAGGGATGACTTAACCCAATGAAATGACTGTATTTAGTTAGCCTGTCCACCACTACTAGGATTACTGACCTTCCTTGTGATTTAGGTAGTCCCTCAACAAAATCCATAGAGACATGTGTCCAGGCCTGAGTAGGTATAGGTAGTGGCTGTATCAATCCTGGGCTGGGGCACCTCTCAGACTTGCTTTCTGAACATGTAGAGCATGAAATCACCCAGTCAATCACCTCCTTCCTCATTCCCTTCCAGAAAAAGTATATTTTCACTCTTTGATATGTTCCCTCTTCTCCAGAATGCCCTCCTATGGCAGAATTATGCAGCTCTCTGATGATGTCCTTTTTTAGCTCCTCATAGTTTCCAATCACTATCTTCCCTGCTTCCTTAATACATCTCCAGAATAGGTATAATCAGGGTTTGTAGTTGAATCAATCATCTTGGCTGAAATAACTGAGGCCAATTGTGGATCCCCCACATAACTTTCTGCCACTCTTTTAACCCACAGAGGTATAACACTCGTGATAGCTAGGCACTGATTAGTGTCTCTTCTGGACAGTGCATCTGCTGCCACATTTTCCTTTCCCTTCTTATATTGTATTGAATAGTCATAGCCCAAGAGTTTTGGGATCCACTTCTGTTGTAGTAGTGTAGTGATTTTCTGATCCAACAAGTGCTTCAAAGCTTGTTGATCAGTTTTGATAATGAAATGATTACCCTGCAAATAACTTTTCCACTTCTGAACTGCTAAGAGAATAGCTAAGAACTCCTTTTCATATATGGATAATGTCTGATTTTTCTGGTTTAATACCTTGCTAAGATAAGCAATAGGCCTGCCCTCTTGCATAAGCATAGCCCCAACACCTGTCCCACGTGCATCAGTCTCCAAAATAAAGTCCTTATTGAAATCGTGTAAAGCTAATGCAAAGCCTTGTAACCATGGCTTCCTTCAACTTTTGAAAAGCCTTGTTAGCCTCTTGCCCCCACTCAAAAGCTCCCTTCTTCAATAGATTAGTTAGAGGTTTACTGAGTATTCCATATCCCTTGATGAACTTTCTGTAATAACCAGTCAAACCTAGGAATCCTCTCAATCCTTTCAAATTAGTCGGAATCTTCCATTCCATCATTGCGGTAATTTTCTCCGGATCGCAGCCACCCCATGCCGTGAGATAATATGCCCCGAGATAAGACACATATTTCTTTCCAAATTCACACTTGCTCATCTTGGCATACAACTTCTGTCCCCTCATTATCTCCAACACTTCTTTCACATGTTGTAAGTGTTTTCCCCAAGAATCACTCGTAGACAAGGATGTCATCAAA
The DNA here is from genome assembly GCA_028984105.1 of Lavandula angustifolia. Classification (NCBI taxonomy): domain Eukaryota; kingdom Viridiplantae; phylum Streptophyta; class Magnoliopsida; order Lamiales; family Lamiaceae; genus Lavandula; species Lavandula angustifolia. The sequence goes on from CM054804.1 coordinate 33,917,991, forward strand.
GAAGACCAAGACATTCTTTCTCAACCTCCCTTTAAAAACCCCGATTCATTAGAGATTGGAAGGTAGCATGAGCATTACACGTGCCAAAAGGCATGACTAAATATTCATAATGACCATTATGGGTCCTGAAAGTAGTGAGATACCTGGAATTCGGATCCATAAGGATCCGAAAAGTATCCGGATCTCAAATAAATTTTACTAAAGTATCTGGCACCATGTAACTCATCCAACAATTCATCAATGATAGGTATATGATAATCATGTTTCACAGTTAGGTTATTTAGGTACCTGTAATCCACACACATTCTCCAAGTCCCATCCTTCTTCTTCACCAATAGAACAGGAGAAGAAAAGGGACTTTTGCTAGGTTGAATCTCCCCAGATTCCAATAGATCAGCAACTGTCTTCTCAATCTCTGCTTTTTGTGCATGAGAAACCCTATAAGGGTACTGTTGTTTAGGTATGCTGCCAGGTTGTAAGATAATCTTATGCGCTACTCCTCTGCTGGGTGACAAACCTTTAGGTGTCTCGAAGACATCTTGATAGGATTTTAACAGTGGCTCTATTAAAGGATTGTTTTGATCCTTTCCCTCCCCCATAGTCAATAACAGGAACTCCTCTGGTGTGGAAGAGTTCTGCTGCAGCAGTTGATACACAACTACGCGCAGTGGTTGATATTGGAACCCCTCTTCCCCTTGCTGTGTTTATATAAATCCTCTCACCATTATGCATAATTGAAAAGATTTTGTTGTCATAATCCAGAATAATAGGGGATCCCCTCTTTAACCAATCACTTCCTAGGATTAGGTCATACCCAGCAGTAGGTAGTAACCTAATATCATAGATGAAGTCATAATCCTGCATCCTCCCTTCAATCCTTTAATCTTTTTGTCACTCACCATAAGGCTACCATTAGCCACCAAAACCTTGAGAGGTCTGGCTGGCTCAAAGTTCCTTCTCAGTTTTAAAGCTAGATCTAAATTGAGGAAGCTAAGGGAACTTCCTGTGTCTACTAAGATCCTGAGCTTCTGCCCCCCAAAAATCCCCATCAGCCTCATGATGCTCTTTCCAGATTCATCCTCCATTGACCCCAAAGTCACCATTGCCATTCCCAGCTCATTACTAGCATCATCAAAATCCTCCTCATCAGACTCCACCTCAATTCTATTTAAGAACTCCCCTTGTTCTTCAACTGTTATTACCATGAAATTGATCTTACTCTTACATCTGTGGCCAGGGGTAAACCGCTCATCACGCTTATAGCGAGCCCCTTAGCTCTCCTTTGGTCTATTTCCATTGGAGTAAGCAGTTTGAATCCTGGTTTAGGATTCTGAATATTCTGTTTCTGTATAGTTTTTGGTTCTTGTTTCCTTGTTTGACTGCTGACTGTCATGCCCTTAGTATATTCCTTGAGTTTCCTTAGTAAGGAATCATTCAAATGCACCTGTTGTCTGCCTAGATCAATGGCAGACTCCAGGGAGTTAGGGTTGAGTATTTCCAATCCAGCTTGTATGTCCTTGTCTAGCCCACTCACAAAAGCAGCAATCCAGTAATCTTCATCAAACTCCCCACACTTGTCGTGACAATAAAAGCCTTCAATTCCTCGAACTGAGACATACTCCTCATAGGTTCCTGTGTGTCTCAATTTATGCAATTCCCCAATAGCTTTATTAGCTTGTAAATCTTGAAACCTGCTGGAGATTAGCCTTACAAACTGTGCCCAAATGAGTTCCTCACCCTTAAATAGTAAATTATCATACCATTCTAATGCCTTTCCTTCAAAGTGCATGGAAGCAACAGTCTGCTCTTCTGGAATTTGAACCATAGAAAAATAGCTGTGACACCTCATCAACCATGATCTAGATCTATTCCCATCTAATTTTGGGAAATTGATCTTTGCTACTGTTGGCAATACCCCAGCAGAATTTCCAGAATTATTAGTGTATGGCCTAGATCCATTCCCTCGGTTATTGCACCCCATAGGGTTAGAGTAGTTGAACTGATTACTATAACCTTGTATCAACCCACTACCCAAGAGAGATGGCCTCATCTTATCATTAAACTTGGGTGTCTCCATATACACCCCTCCACCAGTCCTCGACCCCTCCATAAATACAGATCCACTTCCTTCTTCCACCCCTTTCTCATTTTGCATGAATCTCAGGGGAGATCTAGGGTTCAAACGTGTTGTGGGTTTAGCATAGTGTGGTGTGGGTGGTCTAGTAGGTAATATTCCTAGTTTAGAACCCGTGTGGAGTTGTGATTCCACCAAATCCAACCGATCAGATAAATGGCATATCATCCTCGATAAATTGTTGGTGAGAGTGCGTGTGTTCATGGTGAGATGTTGCATCATATTTTGATTAAGGATGTCTACTAATACCTGCGTTTTTTCATCCAGATTTGCAGGCTGGTTCTTCCTCCTCCACAAGTCCATCCTCAAGGATGGGAGACAAATTGGAAGCGGCCATGAGATCGTGCCGCTCTGATACCACTGCAATGCCAACCACCGGAGTTGTTTAATAGATTATGTAATAGGTAGTAAGCAGTTGGATTGTAACGAATTATAACTTGTAAGAACAATCGAAATCAATAATCAAAGGAACGAGAGATAGGGAGATTGAGAGAAGAGGGATAGAACAGTAGAGAGAGAAAAGAGAGGGAGGCAGAACTTGTTTTTCCATATCGCATAACATAACAGACTTTTCCTTATAAAGACTACACAATATTACCTAGGCATTAGGCTTCATAAGCTTAATTAAAAGATACTTAATCAAAACATAAAGATAACTCGTGGAATCTTTCGGGTCGTCCACGCGCGCCCCCTTTCCTGAGATCGCCATCTAGCCACTCCTTGTATCAACGGTCCTGATTTCCTTCCCAAAGTCAAAAGCTTATCGGATCTAATTGGATAACATTTCAGATCCAGACTCTTCTTTCCCAAATCGGATTCGAAACCCTCCTCCAACCTCATCGCCTTCCCTTCTCCGTTGTCTTCCTTCCCGCCCTCCAGCCATGGCGTGACAGAGTATATCATATTTATGTATAGTAGATATCATTACGTGATAGTAAGTTTTTAGGTAACTATATCGGTATATTTTAATAAGTGTGAGATATATGGATTAGGTTGGATTTTAATGAAAAATAATTGTAGAGATGGTTTAGAAAAATAATTTAATTGATGATTTATGATAAAAGAATTTATTGTATAAGAACTTATGATATAAGTATTTAAATTTAATAAGTCTCGTTTGGAAGTGTTTATTAGGGGCTTATTTTAAAAAATAAGCACTTATGCACACGTTTGGGAAAACTTATGAATACAACTTATTTTAAAAAATAAGTTGTTTTTTGCTTATTTTCATAAGCTGGTAATAATAGCTTATGAAAAATAGGTTCTCATATCTAATCCCCTGACAATATTAACTTATGAAAAAAGTTAACAGCAACTTATTATTGATAATAAGTTATTTTGATAAGTTCCTCGAAACGCGCGTAAAATGACTTATTACTTAGAATGAGTTAAAATAAGTTGCTTATAAGCTTTTCCAAACCGATATAAAGATTCAATCGAATGTTACAATTTCATGCAACCATATAGTTTTATTCTAAATGTTGGTCCCGAGAGTACGTTCGTGTCGAGGGGGGTGAATACACCCAAAAACGATTTCTCAACTTAAAACGTGAACAGTCCTTTTTAGGAGAGTGCCGTACTGAATGAATTCAGCAGACCAGATAAGCTATTCTGAATCGCGTGGCGAGTGATCGACTCTACCGAGGCTCGCTAGCCGACCGGAGTCGAATTCGCACCAACCGATAGAGTTCGCAGTAGTGCGAAAATGTGTAGGCCCAAATTCGCTTGAGTTAGGAAAAAGTTTTTATCAAAATAGTTTCGATGAGATTAATGCGGTCGATTAAGTTTGCTTTGAAACTCGCTTGAATGATTTGAAAGATATATTTTCGCATACACGGTAAATCAATGCAACAAGAAAATAAAGAACACATAACACAACGATTTTTAAAGTGGTTCGGATCCAACAATCCTACGTCCACTGTCCCGAAAGATCGGAGGCCATGTATTATACCGAGATAGTCTCGGCCGGTTTGTACAATCGGACAAACACTCGGTCTTGAGATTTATACTCGAGCAAGTCCAGCTTTACGAGGTATCAAACTAAGTGTTTGAAAAACTCTCCAACAAAGTGAAGGAGTCCTTTACAATAAGGATCGGTTCCGAAGTGAACTCCTTCATCTAAGCTATTGATTTAAACGGTTGAGCTTAGGTTAGAGGGATAGGGAACAAGAAATTGGCTTCTGGAGCGACGAACAACCGAGTATAAGCTTTGGGTTCGTGTATCGTTGCTTGGATACTAGAGGCCGTATAATTCTAATTCATCTTGGTTCCCTATGAGCGTAAATGTAGTCTTTCACCGGAGATTGTTTCTTCGAACTACTTGTGGAAGACTTAAGCGTTTTCGAGTTGCTCTTGAATGCTCTGTGTGTTCTTGGTTTCTCGTGTTCTAGGTGAGCTTCAATTTGATTTCATCCCTCTATTTATAGAGCGAGAGATTAGGATAGATCCATTGGAGACGACGATCCTTTGTCTCTCTCTTTTGGGTAGCTAACGGCTCTTTCGAAGTATGGTTGCAGTGTCCTTTCCCTCCACTGATATAGGACAGGTGGCTGCTTGTCATTGTTCGAGGTTCAGAAAAGTGGTTGAGACAGAACATACTTCAAGGAGATCTGAAGCTGACTTCTCTCTTCCTCGTATTGACTCTGCGGATTTGACTTTAGAGAATCGGCGGCGAAGACTGTCTGGCCGTTGCTGAGTCTAATCTCTGATTCAAGAAGCATGCTCTGGCGGAGTTGGCTCTACTGAAGATCAGCTCTGAGTTTAGTGAACTACTCCTACTGAGTTCGGTCCACCGACTCCTTTCAGGATTACGCTCCCTACTGAGACCAGGTATCACTGAGTCTTCTACTTCTGGTGCTGAGGCAGGTAATCTACTGAGCGCCTGAACCAGATGCAGAGTGTGTGCTGAGTCTGAAACCTCAGAGACAACATCAAAACAGATTACAACTGAATGGTTCATCAATCAAGATAGGGTTTTGGGATCTTCAAATCTTCAGTACGTTTTCAGAGCACAAGGCTACTGAGTTAATTATCAACTGAGAAGACTGAATCATTTCCCAACATTTTGCGTTGTTGCTGGGGACTGAATCATCGCCCAACATTTTCCCCTATTTGATGATGCCAAAACCTAACAACCTAACACGATGACTTATCAGAAACAGAGCTCCTTACAAATATTACAAGTAGGATCAGTGGAGTTGTTCTTCAAGTCCTAAACTACTGAGGGGATCAGGGCAGAAAATCAGAACCTATACAGAATCTAATCAACATTTTCCCCCTTTCTAACAACATATTCCCAAACTACTAAGCAATCTACCAGAATCTAGCTAAGCAAAAACTGACAATAAGTAACAACAGTGAGTGTGTGAGTAAGTAATCACTTCAGTGATTCTGAGTGTTAAGCATAAACAAACAAGGCTATTCAGACAATAAGGAATTGTCAAAGCCAAAATAGAGATGTTTTATATATATTGAAAGTATTCAAGATGCGTTACATCATCTCGCTATACTAAGAAGATCAAAAGAAAGATACTAGGAGATAAAGAAGCAAGATAGTCATCCGAACCGCTTAATCCTGTCTTTGAAGTCCTTTGATTGAAGTTTGAGGAAGAGGCGTCCATACATCCGGTAAGTGACCTTCCTTAGCTTCGCTTATCTCAAATAAGTCACTGGGTCTTCTTCATCTAAGAATTTGGCTTCAAGCAGTGTCCTTCACCTCTTTCTCTATCACTCCGTAATGAACGGAGCCGTCTAATCTCGGTGGGGGCGGCAAGATTCCGGGAAGCCGGCACTCCGACATCAACTTTGTCCTTGACTGACCTTCCAAGTCTAGCATACATCTCTAGGTCCCGCTCCTATTATCCATTCAACAAAGGCCACCGACTTGTGCTTTTCAACCCGCGAACCTCCGTAAATAGTTTCGCTTGATGAATTCAACTTTCGGCCGACTCCCACCTCTCGAGTAACTTCGCACGGCATCCACTCATCCACTCTTGGCCATCTATGAGTCTTGAGATCGTAGGCTTCCCGAACATCCTCGTATCCGTAAGGAATGTCGCCTTTCTCGGGAATCCTATGACTCGCTTCTTGTTCATCTTTTAGCCTTAAGAGCTTCAAGATCTCGCAAGCCCCGAGTCTTTCTCTAGCCTGCTTCAACTGCGTCGGCCTCTTCTCCTCTCGTACAAGTACCTCTCCATCTCGAGCCCATATTTGTCACGCCCTAATTCCCGAGGGAAGGTAAATGGGCAGGGGCGCGACTGGGGAGGGGTGAAAGAAGCAGGGAAAGAAAAGGGAAAAAAAACTTAACTGAACTCAGTAGCACTACTCTACTGAGCTCCACAAAGAACAGCCAGAGATCCGTATTCAGTAGACTTGGAATTCAGTAACTTGTATTTATATAAGCAAGATCCAACTACCTCAGTAGAAACAAGAGAGGTAGTGTGTAATATACATACTGATACAGCGGAAACGTCTCAAATAGACGGATATTTTAACAACAAAATAGCAGACCCACTCAGTACTTCATAATAGACTGACTCAGCAACGCCACTCCCGCACTTCCATCTTCAGTCTGTAAAAATCATTTTTGAAAACATTTGAGCTGAGCACTAGTGTACTCAGTGGATGAAGCAATTCATAAACATTTTTATAAACAGTTTATCCATGCATAAATCGTATGACTTGGAAAATTTTGAAACAAAAGCCACTCCCAATCATACCAACATTTATCTCCTTGTGTGCGTACTGTCACGTTCTACTGTTACTCTCACTTTACCCCTTCCTTCCTTTCGGACTTTGGGTTACAACCCAGTGAGTCCCATAATCATTTGATCTCAAGTTTTCACCCAGAGATCCCAACCGTTAGACTTAAAGCCGAAGCCCATAGGTCCTCTCCCTTAGTTAGCACACAGTGGAGATCAACCCATTGCACTACTAACAATCGTGTACACAATTCTTGCTAGCATTTTAGGCCAGTCAAGAATCTCGATCGATTAAGTCAGAGCATTAAACAAGTAGAACGCACAAAAATATTTTTATGGATAAACATAACATTTCATAGAGCTCAATAACTCAAAATAGTTTTGAGAAAGTAAAACCCACCTTGTTCTACTTTGCTGGATTGTTTCTATCTTTCCTCGATCTTTCAGCTGAATCTTCTTCTAAATTATATCTCAAAGTCTACTTTACTTTGCTGAAGTATGGAACTTGAGTAAAAATTCAGCAGGGTCATCTACTATTTATAGAGCCCTTTAAGCTGCTGAGTCATCCATGCTAGGTGTAGGTATAGCTTTGCATGGTAATAGGTTATACGTTCCTGCTGAATCCATGTGGCTGTTTTAACTCTTCTTCTTATCAACTTACGTACACAAATTGACTTTTTCCACCTATTTTATTAATATATACTTATGGTATTTCTACCACATACGTATGCTTGCACAAAACTTTAATTTTACACTTCATTCATTCTAAGTGTAATGAACCTTTAGATAATTAAGAAAATTAAATGAGGGTTATTACATCCTTCCCTCCTTAAACAAAATTTCGTCCTCGAAATTTACATACCTTCATCAGGTAAATCAGGATATTGGGATTTAATCTTTTCTTCTAATTCGCAGGTAGCTTCTTCCTGTCCATGATGATTCCACATAACCTTTACTAAAGGAATGTGCTTGTTCCTCAAGATTTGAACTTTTCGATCAAGTATTCTCTTCGGTCTTTCGTCATAACTTAGATCTGGACTTAAGACCACTTCATCGTATTTAATAACATGCTTAGGGTCAAACACATACTTTCTCAGTTGGGAGACATGAAAAGCATTATGTGCATCTCCAACGTTCGGTGGCAGAGCCAACTTATATGCTACCGGGCCTATTCTCTTTAAAATTTCAAAAGGTCCTATGTACCTGGGTTTTAACTTACCCCTTTTGCCAAACCGCACAATCCCTTTAGAAGGGGAAACTTTAAGGAAAACATGATCGCCCACATTGAACTCTAACTCCGTTCGGCGCTTATCCGCATATGATTTTTGGCTATCTTGGGCCTCTTTAATTCGTCTCTTTATTTGACCAACTTTCTCAATCATCTGTTGAACAAGTTCTGGACCCAAAAGTTTTCTCTCACCAACTTCATCCCAATAAAGTGGTGATCTACACTTCTTGCCATATAAAGCTTCGTATGGTGCCATCCCGATAGTTGCTTGATAACTATTATTATAAGCGAACTCAACGAGAGGTAACAAATCCTCCCAATTTCCACCCTTATCTACTATTATAGCTCGCAACATATCCTCGAGAACTTGTATTGTCTTTCTGACTGTCCATCAGTTTGAGGGTGGTAAGCTGTACTAAAGTTCAATTGAGTACCCATTGCTCGTTGTAAACTAATCCGAGAATTGTGAAGTAAATGCGGAATCACGATCTTATGTAATTGATACAGTACTCCATGTAATCGCACTATTTCCTTCACATAGAGCTTTGCTAATTTTTCCAATCCGAACGTCATTTGAACCGGTAGGAAATGTGATGTCTTAGTTAAGCGGTCAATTATAACCCATATGGCAAGTGTTTCCACGTGCCGACCTTGGTAAGCTAACTACAAAATCCATATTGATGTGCTCCCATTTCCACTTCGGAATCGGTAGTGGTTGCAACATCCCACTCGGTCTCTGATGCATAGCTTTTACTTGCTGACATGCAAGACCTCGTTCTACAAATGATGCTACATCTCTTTTCATCCCATTCCACCAGAATCTTTGCTTCAAATCTCGATACGTTTTTGTGCTACCCGGATGTGCTGTATAAGGCGTGTCATGAGCTTCGCTCATGATTTCATTCTTCAATTTCTCATCTTGTGGAACACATAATCTTCCGTTGAACATAAGAGCATTATCATTAGTTTCTGTGAATCCCTTTGACTCATCTGATCTTGCAAATATTCGCATTTTCTCTAAGGATTTATTCCCTCTTTGGGCGTTCACAATTCTTTCTCTAAGATTTGGGGTTACCACTAAAGTAGCTATATATCCTGATATAGTCGCAGGAGGTCTTATCACTTCTAGATTAAGTGCAGTAAAATCACGAATCAATTCCTCCTGTATAGTGATCATGCAACCTAGCTTCGCCCTATTCTTCCGACTTAGAGCATCGGCTACGTACATTTGCTTTCCCCGGATGATAATTAATTGTACAATCATAATCCTTTACCAGTTCAAGCCATCTCCTTTGCCTCATATTCAAATCTTTTTGCTCGAAAAAGTATTTCAAGCCTTTATGATCTGTGAAGATCTCACACTTAGCTCCCTAAAGATAATGTCTCCATATCTTCAAGGCATGTACTACTGCTGCCAGTTCCAGATCATGAGTTGGATAGTTTAACTCATGAGGCTTCAGTTGTCGAGATGCATACGCTATGACTTTCTGATTTTGCATAAGCACGCAGCCTAATCCTTGTTTCGATGCATCTGTATATACTACAAACTCCTTATTTACTTCTGGCACAGCTAATACTGGAGCAGTAGTAAGTCTTTTCTTAAGTTCTTGAAAACTCCATTCACAGTCATCAGTCCAAATAAATTTGATCCTTTTCCTTAGTAGTTGCGTCATTGGTTTAGCTAATTTCGAAAATCCTTCTATGAATCGTCTGTAATATCCTGCTAAACCGAGAAAACTTCTGATCTCGTTTGCACTCGTTGGGGAAATCCAACTATTTATGGCTTCTACCTTGGTAGGATCAACCTTAAGTCCTTTAGCCAAAACTCACACTTGCTAAATTTAGCGTACAACTTTTCCTTATGCAATGTTTCAAGTACCATGCGCAGATGTTCCTCATGTTCACTTCCATTCCTAGAGTATATAAGAATATCATCAATAGATACAAGAACAAAGTTGTCAAGATATTGATGAAAAACTCAATTCATCAGGTCCATAAAAATTGCTGGAGCATTAGTTAATCCAAAGGGCATAACTGTGAACTCATAATGCCCATAACGTGTCCGAAATGCTGTTTTCGGAACGTCTTCCTTTCTTATCTTAAGTTGATGGTAACCGGATCGCAAATCCATATTGGAGAATACACTAGCTCCCTTCAACTGGTCAAATAAATCGTCTATCCTTGGAAGTGGATATTTGTTCTTGATTGTGAGCTTATTCAACTCCCTATAATCAATGCACATCCGTAATGTTCCATCCTTTTTCTTGACAAACAAAACTGGTGCTCCCCACGGTGACACACTAGGTTGTATGAAACCTAGGTCCAACAATTCTTGTAGTTGTATCTTTAGCTCTTGCGGTCCTTTGGGAGCCATCCTATATAGTGCTTTTGACACTGTGGGGCCACCCTGTATCAAGTCAATTATAAATTCCACTTGCCTATCTATTGGCAATCCGGTAAATCCTTTGGGAATACATCAGGGTATTCACAAACCACTGGCACATCACTCATCTTGATTTCCTCATCTGATTTCCCAGTGATATTTACTAGATACCCTTGGCATTCTCCTTTTCTCATCATTTTAGCAACTTTCATGCATGATATAACATGAACTATTGTACCCATTCTCTTTCCTTGGAAACTCATCTTGTTTCCTTCGGGAGTCTGAAATAATATTTATCTCTCCTTGCAACATATAGTTGCTCCATTCTTTCCCAACCAATTCGTTCCTAAGATAATGTCAAATTCTATTGCATCGATTACGTATAAATCTGTCTTAAAAGATATATCACCTATCCAAAGATCCTGATTAACACTTATCTCATCTCGAACTTATTGCTTTCTCCCGAAGCAATTCTAACCTTAAGGGTATACTCGGGCGCTTCGGTCTTCAAATGTAACTTTTTACATATAAACTTTGAAATAAATGTATGCGAAGCTCCAAAGATCAAACAAAGCCAAGACATGTAGATTGCCCAAGTAAATCATACCTGCGAGATTCCCTGGCATTCGCGCTGCCTGCTTCTGATTCAAGGCATACGCCCTTGCTTGCTGTGGCGGCCTTTGATTTTGTCGCTGGTTTCGTTAGGCCTTTGATTTCCATTTGATCCTTGATTTCCTATTGGCCTTTGATTTCTCATTGGCCTTTGGAACGGTTGTTGTGGAACAGGGTATACTGGTGGTCTCCACCCTGCAGGAGCCCCTTCCATCCTCCGCTGATTGGGGCAGTCTCTTGCATAGTGCCCAACATTTCCATACTGGTAACATTTATTCATTCCTTTTCTACACTCTCCCATATGGGGCTTATGACATAGCGGACATATGGGCATCTCCCTAGCCCGAAACTGTTGTTGTGGTGGTGGTGGTAGCCTCTGTTGCTACTGGTACCCTCTCCATGGTCTTCCACCTCCATTAAAGTTCCCACCACTTCTATCTTCCCATTTTCGTTTTCCTCTACTATTGTCGTATTGCGGTACTTGCACTAGCTGTCTCTTTCTTTAGGCATCACAGATTCTATTTAAAGAGCTCTGCTCAGTACATCGTCATAGGTCATCTGTCCCATACTGCCAAGAGATACTGCAATCTCACTCCGTAGTCCATCTCTAAATTTTTCTGCTTTCTGCGTCTCCGTGGCTACCAAATATGGTGCATATCTTGATAACTGAGTAAAAGCTCTATCATACTCGAATGCTTGTCTTCGTCCCTCGCCTAAGATTCCGTAACTCATTCTCGTTTCTTTTGACGGTAACTCTCGTGAATATACTTTGCTAGAAACCGGGTTTTAAAATCACCCCACGTATATGCGGATATTGGCCCTCGCTCAAAGTACGTTTCGTGGACTCCCACCAAAAGTCGCCTTCTTCAATCAATTGGGTATGTGGCACACCCTAGTTTGCCTTTCTCTTCACACCGAATATAGTGAAGATTCTTTCTATTGCTCGAATCCAATTTTCAGCGTCTATAGGTTCCCCCATACCATTAAAAGTAGGAGGTCTCTCCTTACAGAATTTTGCTTCAAACGTACGCTCCAGATAAAGGTGAGCTATCGGTTCTTGTTGTTGAGCTCTTTGTTCGTCAACCATTCTGTGATAATAGTCTGATTAATATTTCTCAAGAAGGAATGTATTGTTGAGAAGTAAATGAATTCAATCAACACATGAGAAGTAAATGAATTCAATCAACACATAACTAAGTGCTAGAACAATCATTTTAAAAGGACTTTTCATATTAACGATAATTACATAAACCATAATTTACAATACCATCATGTGGGCAATCTTTACAACAAAACTGATGCCCGTCTTTACAAACAAAAAGGGCAAAAAGAGCCCACTAGGTAGTCCTACTCCTTTATCTACACATCGGGATCTTTTACTACTTCTTTCCCCTTCCCTCGTTCGATGGTGTCGTGTGTGCCCTTCCTTGCTATTTCCCGTGTCCTAGGAGTCTGAACTTGCTCGTCAGCGGGTAACCTTGACGGTGGTGGTGTGGACGGTCCTGCTTCATATACCTTTTCGCCCATTGTGAACAGCAAGAGGGTGTTGTTATCATTGGGATTGTACCCATCGTACTGGAACTGGATGTTGTGGCCCGAAAGTCCTGTTGGTGCTACACTGCACGATCTCGTTTCTGACATGGAGAGCTTATCGCCCATAATCCATTTGTCAAAGACTAAGGATACTAGTGCCGAAAAACTGCAGGTCTGCATGTAGGTGACCGGGTCCTTGTAGACGCTAGTATCCAACTGATATTGCGTCCAGTAGCACCACTCCGGAGGTAGTTGCTCGATGAGGCGATTAGAAGTCTCAAAGTCCTTAACCTCCATCTTGGCCTCCTGCCACAGTTGGAAATATATGGTGACGAATTCACCGATGGTGAGAATTGGATTTCTTATGTAGTTCCTAAATCGTTGTACAGGATCGGGTCAGTGTGTGGGGATACTCTTTCTAGCGGTAACCTTTCCCGCATCCATCTGCAAACGGTCCTTAATTAAATTTCTTGATTGGCTCAATATGGTTTAAAAAGGACAAGATCAAAATTAAGGAAAATAACATCTCGTGTAAAGTCAAGGAGGAAAGATAATAAGGTTATTGGGTTCAAGTAGAAATCATTGGCTTAGTCGTATGTTCAAGCAGAGAAGTTCAATAGAGAGATGCGGTAGGAAGAAGTTCGGGAGAAAATTTCGGGAGAAAAGTAGCGGGGAAATTCGAGTTGGAAAATTCATGAGGACAATTCAGTAGGAAGGTTAATAGAAAAGTTTAGTAGGAACAATTCAGGTTTAGTAACATTTTTGGGTTCAGTAACTAGTTCAAGTTCAGTAATGACACAGTCGGAGAAATCGTCGAACAGTTAGCGCTAATTCGACTCCATCGTGAGAATTAAAAAAAAATCTTGAAATTGATATTGGGGTAAAAACTTGCGGTGAAGTCTTACAAATACGTATAAATGCTTGCTAGCAAAGACCAAATGGCAAAACGTAAGTAAACCGAAAATTCGAAAAAATATTGAAATGCCGATTTGGGGCCCTAGATGATCTCAAACGCCGTTTCGAGCCCATAAGTCACGGCAAAGCCGGTTGTTGAGTCCGGAACATGATTCCCTTCCCGAAAAGGTATTATGGAGCCGAAACGGACACCGAACGCCCATTCTGCGTTTGCGATCGCGCTTACTCCCGCATCAAGTAGCGAGTTCGGATTCGTAGTAGGTTCAAGAGAGGGATTCAAGGGGAAATGTTCAGGTAGAGATCATTCAGGAGAGAAGTTCGAGAGAAAGTTTAGTAGGAAAGTTCCGTAGAAAGGTTCAGAGGAGGAGTTTAGTAGGAAAGTTCGAGTAGGAGAGCTCGGTAGAAAAGTTCAGGAGGAGAGCTCGGGAGAAAATTCAAGAGGTGAGCTCGGGAGAAAAGTTCGGGAGGAGAGCTCGGTAGAGAAGTTCAGTAGAGAGAGCTCGGTAGAAAAGTTCGAGTGAGGGTGAGCTCGGTAGAAAAGTTCAAGAGGAGAGCTCAAGAGAGAAGTTCGGGAGGAGAACTCGGTAGAGAAGTTCGGGAGGGAGAGCTCGGTAGAAAAGTTCAGTAGGGAGAGCTCGGTAGAAAAGATCGAGAGGGAGAGCTCAGTAGAAAAGTTCAGTAGAGTGGTTCATAAATACTCGTAGCGGTTCGGGAGTGGTTCAAGCAATACTCGGTAGCAGTTCAATAACACGTTTAGTAGGTAAATACATAATAAATCGTAGGAGTATGTAACTGAGTATTTCTACAAACTCCAGCTTCGTCTCAGCGTTATTACTCTTATAATGCGTATCTACTGAGTTTGTGTGAAACTCGGGTTCAGTAGAGAACTTCAGTAGAGGAGTTCAATATGGTTCAGTAGATAAGCAGTTCAGTAGGGTTCAGTTCAGTAGTGTCCAATAACAGTTCAATAACATCTAGTAGCGTCCAGTATTAGTAGGCAGCTTAGTAACGTTCGATGAATCGGCCGGTATCGATTCGCAGCGCTTTAATTATGGTTCAGTAGTACCCAAATCCACATTCAGGTGTACTCTACACCTAAAAGCTCGCCTCATCAGAGGTCAACAGTCTTTTATTATATCTAAAGGACTTAAAAATTGAAACAATTCACCTTTCAAACTTTAATCATGCAGACTTACAAGTCCCGTAAAAATCACACCTTCAACAAGGTATTTTCCATATCATTCTTTATTGCGTCGTAAGGGCTCATATGTCCCTAACACGACCATTGGTCATATGGGTTCACAAGTCCCAAACATGACAATCATTCATTTAACAAAGTACTCCTCAGATCATTCCTTTCTTGAGTCGTAAGGGCTCATAGGTCCCTAACACGACCAATAATGTTACACATCACAATAATCATTCCCTCTTTACATACTCTTCATCTCCTCGTTTATTTTCCATTTTCGGCTTGAAAATCCCTTTTTAAATTTCAATGGCAATGAGAGGGTGCCGAGAGTCACTGAAAATTTAGATTTTCTTTGGATAATAATTGACATTTGACACATTAAAGTATAGCGAATCAAATCTAGACTTCCTTGAATGATAATGCAAATCCTGGAAACAGTCTCCGACTTTGTCTGCTGAACTTAGTAGATAGGAAATTCAGTAGTGCTGAAACTCAGTAGCAGAAACAGACTGCAGAACATAACTTGCTTTAATAGAGACCAAGAATCAGGAACTTCGGCTGTTGGAAAACTGAAGATAAATCGGTGAACACTGTGCTGAATAGGGTTCAGCTGAGAAACTTGTTCAGCTGAACACGGTGTTGAAAATAGTTCAGCCGAACACGTGCTGAATAGGGTTCAGCGGAGTTTTTCTTCAATGGTTTTATGTTCATTTTTGCAACAATATGCTCTGATACCACTCTGTCACGCCCCAATTCCCGAGGGAAGGTAAATGGGCAGGGGCGCGACTGGGGAGGGGTAAAAGAAGTGGGGAAAGAAAAGGGAAAAAAAACTTAACTGAACTCAGTACCACTACTTTACTGAGCTCCACAAAGAACAACCAGAGATCCGTATTCAGTAGACTTGGAATTCAGTAAACTTGTATTTATATAAGCAAGATCCAACTACCTCAGTAGAAACAAGAGAGGTAGTGTGTAATATACATACTGATACAGCGGAAACATCTCAAATAGACGGATATTTTAACAACAAAATAGCAGACCCACTCAGTACTTCATAATAGACTGACTCAGCACCGCCACTCCCGCACTTCCATCTTCGACGCAAAAATCATTTTTGAAAACATTTGGGCTGAGCACTAGTGTACTCAGTGGGTGAAGCAATTCATAAACATTTTTATAAACAGTTTATCCATGCATAAATCGTATGACTTGGAAAGTTTTGAAACAAAAGCCACTCCTAATCATACCAACATTTATCTCCTTCTGTGCGCACTGTCACGTTCTACTGTTACTCTCACTTTACCCCCTCCTTCCTTTCGGACTTTGGGTTACAACCCAATGAGTCCCATAATCATTTGATCTCGAGTTTTCACCCGTGAGATCCCAACCGTTGGACTTAAAGCCGAAGCCCATAAGTCCTCTCCCTTAGTTAGCACACAATGGAGATCAACCCATTGCACTACTAACAATGGAGTACACAATTCTTGCTAGCGTTTTAGGCCAGTCAAGAATCTCGATCGATTAAGTCAGAGCATTAAACAAGTAGAACGCACAAAAATATTTTCATGGATAAACATAACATTTCATAGAGCTCAATAACTCAAAATAGTTTTGAGAAAGTAAAACCCACCTTGTTCTACTTTGCTGGATTGTTTCTATCTTTCCTCGATCTTTCAGCTGAATCTTCTTCTAAATTATATCTCAAAGTCTACTTTACTTTGCTGAAGTATGGAACTTGAGTAAAAATTCAAAGAGGTCATCTACTATTTATAGAGCCCTTTAAGCTGCTGAGTCATCCATGCTAGGTGTAGGTATAACTTTGCATGGTAATAGGCTATACGTTCCTGCTGAATCCATGTGGCTGTTTTAACTCTTCTTCTTATCAACTTACGTACACAAATTGACTTTTTCCACCTATTTTATTAATATATACTTATGGTATTTCTACCACATACGTATGCTTGCACAAAACTTTAATTGTACACTTCATTCATTCTAACTGTAATGAACCTTTAGATAATTAAGAAAATTGAATGAGGGTTATTACAATATCTCTTCCATTTCAAGCTCTTGTTCCTTCGAGCCAACATAGGAGGGTTTGTGAGGCTGTTCTTCTTCTGAGTCAGCAGGTGTGGTATATTTTTCTTTAGATGTACCCCGTTGCCCGATGAGTCTGCCGCTTCGTCTTTGCTCCTTCTCTTTCTCATTGTTAGCTTCATCGCTGAGTTTCAGTGTTCTAGGAGGCATCCTAGATCCAGTCTTTTTGCCTCCAGCTGGAGCCTTTGTCTTGCCTTTAGCAGGCTTCTTCTTAGGCTTGTTCGCATCTTCAGCTTCATCTATTTCTCTTACCAACTTGTCATCGGCAGCTATCTGAGCTTCCTCCTCCGGAGTGATATACCTCTTCGGGTCCTTTCTTCTTGGAGGGAGGGGTAGGAAACTTCGAACTTTCTTGCCTTTCCCGGCAAGTCGGAGGAGGTAGAGGAGCTTCGCTCTCTTCGACTCCCTCCTCGGCGTACTCAAGCAACCTCTTTGATAATATCGGAGGGTGTCTCGGGTTGCTTGAGTCGCGACTTCTTTGGCTCTCGAGCCGCTTGGGCTAGTCTCAGCGGCACTACAACTCCCGCCGCCGAGACACCCCGGGCCTCGCCGGCCCCGAGTAGGTCCAGATGGGTGCGGATGTCCGAGTCTTCGAGTCGCCCCCGCCACCGATCTTGCTTTCTTCGGAGCTTTCGAGTACGGTTCCTTAGCTCCTTTTTCTATTATTCCTTCCCCCCTTTTTGGCATCGGCAAATCGGGTAGGGGGTGGAACCGACACCTTTCTGTCCGGGCTTTTATAAGCTTTTGATAGATCGTCTAGTGTATTGTGCGGCTTTGTCGCCTTCTCATGCAACTCGTTCCTCTCATCCGTGAGCCGAGTGCTATATTTCTTGTGAGAGAGATCGGCTGCTGTCTGAAATTCTTTCAGCTGTGTCTCCACTTTCTCTTCAATCGCCTTCTGAATATTTTGGAGTCTGAGGTCAGCGGCTTGAGAGATAGCGGTGACGAATTCAGTATGTGCTGTCTGTGCGGCCTTATAGTCTTCGAGCAATTTAGCTTGGCCAGCCTGAATCGTCTTTAGCTGTTCCTCAAAGTCAGCTTTTCGTGCGCAAGTGCATTCGTCAGAATACTGGAGAAGTCAGGGACTGGAGATGTCTGAATTGTAGTTCTGAGTCCCTATAGTTCTGCACTTTAAGCTTCAGTGGTTTGCCTCCACATTTTGTGGACGGTGCGGGCGAGTAGACGGTTCTGTGTGCCTTGATTCCTCAGCGCCCTGGCCACTGTTTTTGATCATCGGCTCTTCGGCCGGGCGCTACTTCGAAAGTAGACTCAAGAAGGAGCTGAGAAGGTTCAGCTGCCTTCGAAGTACCAGCCACCGACTGTCCTGGACCAAGGATGCTGAGCGGCGGATCATCAGTTGATGTAGGTGCACCCTTGTCCAGTTGAGATCCCTCATCAAGCTTCTCAGGGCCTGAATCACGGGGTGGGTCCTGACCGTCGGGGTCAGACCCATCTGAGGGCGCAGATGCTGAGACAGGTTGTCGATCATTCAACATTGCGTTCATTACTGCCCTCAGGTCTTCAAGCGTTCCGAGGTCAGATGGCTCTGAGTAGCCAATCTTCCCCCTGATCAACAGCTCCTCTTCATGAAGCTGTTCGCAGGAGTGGTGGATGATGAGTCTTTTCAAGTTGTTCCACTCCTGGAATCTTATCTGCATATGGAGCCTCGCCTGCCTTGCAAGTAGTACAAGGTCGTTGTGGCGGCGATCTCCGGAATCACTTCAGCAGAGCCCTCCATCTCGATCGATTCTGATTCTGAGGCAGTCTCCGAGTCTTCTACTTCAATAGGAGACGCCTGCTTCTCAGCAGACGGTATACTACTGAGAGGTGGAACATTTAAGGGGCTCTCTAGAGTTTGTACTTCTTCAGCTTGGACCCGTTGGTCCACTGGTTCTTCACGCTCAGTGGAGACGAGCTTCTCTGATAGACATCTGTTTAATTACAGACGCGTCTCGGGAGGGGTCGCCATCCCGAATGGACGATGAACCGGCGACAATATCTCCCTCTATGGACTCTGAGTTCAGGTAGACTTCAGCTACCTGGCGTGGAAGGTAGAACGAAGGCTTCCTCGTCAGAAAACCTTCCAACCCGGTTTCATGGAGGGCGTAGAAGATTTCTTCCATATAGTTGAGGTCACAAGCATCGAACTCCATCATCAGCTCGTACCAGACCCGATCCTTTTCAAGGATCTCTTGCATATCAACCAAAGCATATACGACGTTTCCTGTCATTTTCGTAATCTGCAAACACAGTATAAGTCAGTATCCAAGAAAATATAAGATAAATAAATGCATACGATACTGAATGATCATTTGAAAGTTACTAAAGAATTTTCTGAGCAGTTTTAAAGGATAGGTTTTGTAACGAAGTGGGAGATATCTCAGAAAAATCTAGGGTTCGCAGAATATTTGCAAAGTAGAAATGACAGTTTCAAGCATTTGAACGTGTATATATATCTTAAGGAAGATAAATAGTTAAATATCAAGGGTTCAGTTTGAATGCGCTTTTTGAGATGGACGGCTAGGATTAAGTTTTATAAAATAGGCAATGATCATATTAGCCGCCTAAGTCAAAATACAGTTGTATATAGCCAAAGAAGTAACTTGATACGACATGCATTTAATGCGTTGTAGAGTTCAACATGCTTTCACATAGAATGTTGTGTATTAAATGTAAATCGTTAATATTAAATGACATTTTCTAAGGCATTGAATACGATGCTGAATCGGATTCAAAAATGCACAGAACTGTTCTATTGGCTACTGAGTAGAGATACGCAAACCTGTCAGCTGAACATCGTAGTCAGTTGATACCTCATGAAGATGGTTGTTGAGTCTCTACGTACTGATCTTACTCAATATTGAGAGTGAACATTCCCCCTTACTGAATGTTCCTCTCCTGAATCCTCTTACTGACTAGAATCAGTAGGGTCCAGCAGACCTAGCTCTACTGAAAGTTCTCTGAATCTGGCTTCAGCTAGAGGCTTGGCCAGTATATCAGCCCTTTGATGGTCAGTATGGATCTTTTCCATCCTGATATCCTTCTTTTTGATATGGTCACGAATGAAGTGGTGTCTAATGTCCACGTGCTTGCATCTCGTATGAAGTACAGGATTCTAAGTGATTGCATTGGCATTGGTACTGTCGCAGAAAATCGGCACTTCATTTTGAATGACGTTATAGTCGCGTAGGCGCCTTGTCTCGGCGAAAGGATTTGGGCACAACAACTTCCGACAACCATGTATTCAGCTTGGTGAGTTGGCGTCGCTACCGAATGCTTGCTTCTTTGAGAACCATGAGATTAGCTTATCGCCAAGGAACCGACACGTTCTGTAAGTTGACTTTCGGTTAATTCTACATCCTCGCATTGTTGGTCCGGAGATGATAGTCGTGTGTAGAGGGGGGGGTGAATACGTCGATCACGGTTTCTTTTTCTCAAATCGAAGGACAAATTGAGCTGCTTTGGTGCAACTGATGAACAGTGCTAAATAGTAACCTTCGATCACGGGGTCGAGTGTGTCAGGCCTCGAGCTCTCCCTACCACTTTAGTCGGTCTTTGAAACTCCGGTCGGAGACGTTGGCGGATAAGTGTGTAGGGCCCTGGAGATTTGTCTTTGTTTGAAAACGAAGTTTTCGCAAGATAAATTCTTTTGGGCTGGCGCTTTTAAAATACGTTTATGCAAACATATGATTTTTGAGCGGTTTGTATGATATGTAATAAAATAGTAAATAACACAAGCGATATAACGTGGTTCGGATACGCAAGATCATACGTCCACGGTCCCCGAACAAAGGCGGGATAACTTGTTGATTATTCCGAGCAAGTCTCAGAAGGTATCCTCGTAGATCTTGGACATATCCTTCTAAGTTATAGTCCTTAGCGACTTTACAATACAAACCTAAGTTCGAAAGGGAGGGGATAATCTCCAACTAAGAAGGAGTTCTTTCAATAAGAACAATTCACTAAAAGTGAACTCCTTCGAAATCTAAGCTATAAATTTGGCATGAGCTTAGTCTAGAGAAGAAAGGGATCTAAGTACTATAGAGAGAAGAACTACAAATATTCAATGAAAGCAAGTTCTTCTCTGTATAATCTGTTGAGTTCGCTAGAGTGTTCTTGAGCTTGAGCTTTTTCCCTTATGAGTCCCGAGCGTGGAGCTCGGATTTCTTCTCTATTTATAGTTGTGGCGGGCATATGTCCATTGGAGAAGACGATGCCACGTGTCACAAGCTTCCAAAGAAAACGGCCATAAATTCGAATTGTTGCGTAGGGCGGTTAATACTGTACATGAGAGCGGCTTTAGTTGGTCGGAGCGGTCAAAGCGTTGTCGGCGTCTCATTGGTCGAGGTTTGTGGTAGGTGAGAATGTGTCGGAGATAGAGTTGACTATTCCACATCCTCGTATGATCTTCTGCCCGAACTTCGAAAAGATGTTTACGACCGGGTCGCTTACGTCGGATCTGATGAGACTCAAGACAGTCTCTATCTTCTTCGGGTGAGTCGGTGACAAGTCGATAAGGAGGCTCTAGTGGGTCACCGATGATCGAAGGTGCATGAGCTTTGCATTATGTTCTTCCGCTGATATCTTATCGGCCGATGGGTGTCTCCCTGCGAGGTGAAGATCATCGTTGGTCAAGAACGCAAGCTCTTACATTGATGACGTGGGGTTACGGAGAGTAACTTCGTCGAAAGATCACCCAACAGCTTTACCCCGTACGTGACTTAGATAAAAAGATAATCAAAACAAAATAAGTCTAACCTATACATCGTCTAATCCTATCGACACACTATACTACTAATATCACTGGGTTTGGGATCTTCAATTCCATAGTACTACTATGATTTCCCCCAATATTCTTTTAACTACTAGACAGTGAGTACCATCTACCGACTCACAACCCAATAATTTCCCCCTAATTGATGATGCCAAAACCTCCACTCTAAAACAATAAGGAAAGGAGAAGCTAATCTACGACAATAATATCCCCCTAATATATCCGAAAATACAATCAAGGTGATCGGTTAAACATCAAGTCGGTAGGCGAGAGTTGGGCAAAATTAGAGAAACGAGTTATGTGAGTGTGTGTCGGATCACTTAGTGATCGATTGTGAAAAACACAAACAAAAGCCATGGAGACAATGAGTAATTGTCCGGCAAGCAATAGAAACCGTTATAAATATGATCAAGAGAGTACAAGTTTCTATCACTCTTACAAAAGGAAGACAAGGAAAGCAAGATCAGCTGCGACGTCCGAATCTCCCGAGTACGCTTCTTGAAGTCTTCGACTTATCGGACGAGGGTCCAGGTAATAATACTTGTAGATTCGGCTCTCGGGACCTGGATTTCCTTGTGATCGGCAGGATGGTCAAAGTTCGGGCGAGAGGTGATAAGCGACTTCTTCGACTTCTCTCTCAATCTCTTTTGTAAACAAGGACGCCGCGTAGTAATCCGGGGAGGAGGGATTCTTCCAACACCTGGAGCTTTGAAAGGTATCTTCTCTCTTTCCATGATCTCCACGAAGCTTATCTCTCGAAGTTCCATATCAAATCGGCAAATAAGCTCATCAAAGAGTTGGTCAGCTGGTCTATCAGTAGGATAGATACCCTACACATAGTATCCCTTGATATAATCTTCTTTAAGTTCCTCCCACTGCTCATTAAGCTCGGCTGGCACCCACTTGTCCATATGAGGGATAGGGTCCTTCTTGATATAAGGTGCCCTCTTGAACTTGGAACCCCGTGAATGTCTGCTTCCTTGGATCAGTGGCTGGCTTCTAAGATAAGCTAATCATTTTAGCCCAAGTCGGCTAATCTCTTCTTCTCTCGGAGGGCAGTGTCCTTGCATCTCCTCTCCGGAGACTTAGTCCCTTCGGTGTCGCTTCCCGAGGTGGGTTTGTCCTCGGCCTCCTCGCTCGGATGTAAGATAAGGCGTGTAGTGACCACCAGCGTCGGTGGGCCGACTGCAGTGTGTGGGGGCTTTGGATAGCTCCTCCCGAGCTTTCTTTTCGTTCGTCCACCGGTTTACTTAGCCTTGCCTTTGGCAATTTTGCCCATCAATTTCTTAGGCTTCTTGCCTTTCTTTGCCCTCTTCTATCGATGCTCATGATCCAGACTTGTCTTGCATTTTGTTGAGCAACTCTCGAATCATAGGCTTCTGCTCCGCCTTGGTTTTGAATTTAGGCGTCTGGGGAAGATGGAGTGGCTTCGGTAGTAATCTCCTTCCCGGCCTTTGCGGGTGGCGTTCGTTGTGGCTCTTCTTCTTCTTCTTCTTCTTCTTCTTCTTCTTATTCATCAAGAAATTGAGCAATTTCCTCGATGTGCTTGGCGGATGACATAGGTGTTGGCTCGGTTCACATGGGATTTGGGAGTGGGGCATACTCGGGAGGAGCACACTGAACCGGGTCCGGCCTTAAGGTGGCTGCACCTTACGCTTGAGGTACAATGTTGTTTCCTTCCCCCCGAGTAGAAGTACCTTCTCCCTTATTAATTTCTTGGACTTGGGCTCTTCCGGACCTCGGCTGTTCGCCCCTCAAGATCATCAATCTTAACTTCTCCTTCCCCCCCTTTTTGGCATCATCGCCCGGGAGAGGTAAGTGCGGATGGCTTTAACGTCTTTCTCCAAGTTGTAGACGAGGTCTTTGATTTGAGTGGCAGTGGCTTCGAAGTCCTTGACTAGATCACAGTATTTATCCCAGTCGTGCTCCTGATCTTCTCTGAATAATCTGAGTTGTGCGGCTGACTCCTATCGGAGTTTCAGCAGAGATTGATCGTGAGAGTCTGTGATCTCCTTATGGATGAGTTTAAGTATCGCAGCCTGTTGAGTAATGGCAGATTGGAGACTGGTGGTGGCCACTTTATTTCTTTCATCCATGGTGGCTTGGACCGCCGCTAGCCCCTTAGTCAGCTGCTCAGCGAAGATACTCTGCTGAGTGATCAAGAGCTGCTGACTCTGGGCGGCTAAGCTCCGTCTGAGCTTTCGTATACTGAGCCCACTTAATATGAACATCTTTCGAGAGAAGACGATTCTTTTCGCCTTGGCGTCTAATAGCTTTGTTGACCAACTTTGAGGACACGAACCTAGAGGTTGTATCTGATAAGAACTGGTTCCGAGCCTCGCTCGGATGACGCGAGTTGTTGTGCTCGACTCGGCTTCGAGGCACCTGGGCTTCACCGGATGTAGCGGTGGTGGTGATTGGCCCCTTTCGCGGGGAGTAGAACCCTCGGCAGGAACCTCCCAATTCTGCATCCTTGGGTGGTGCCGATCCATCTCATCATCATCCCTTGTCATCATCGTTGTCGGGATGAGATGGAGCGGGCGGTCGTCACCAGAACCGAGGTGGGCGGATCGAGAAGATATAACATCGCAGCCTCCGGGTCCTCGAGGTAGGCAAGGTCAGCTGGTTCCCCAAAACCAATGGCCGACTGCAAATCTTGCTCTTCGGCGAGTAGGGATGGAGGCGACGAGATTTTATCATGTCCTCGAGAATGTCCCAACTTAGGAACCTCGTGAAGCATTCGTATCCTAGCCCTTATGGCTATCCTCACTAGATCCGAGTGCTCGGCGATTTTTGGAATATGATCATGGACTTCAGTGTAGCACGGAGACGAGTGGAGTGGAAGGTAGTCCACTCGAGGGATGTCTCCTCGGTCGGTACCCGGAATGTCCGGACCGAGTTTCCTCGGACCGATGACTTGGACTTTGTCCTTCAACGTGGCACCCTCAATGCCGGTGTCCGAGTCAAGAATTTGTTCTTCCCGAGGAGCCGGGGAGAGGCTGGTTTGGCTTGTTCCACGGACCTCGGAGGTCCGGTCTTTGTCGGCCTCTTCCTTTTCGGCCGGGTCGTCGCGGGGTAGTGTACGTCCGACCCTCTTCGGCTCGGGCGGCCCTCGCCGGCAAACGACTTCTCGGTAAGCGGCTCTAGTTTTGAACTTGATGAGATTGCTATTGAAGTACCCGGAGTCGGCAAAGAGCTGAGCTCCTCGAGACTCTTCTGCTCGATCATGATGGACATCTTCGTCCCAAACAAAGCAGGTGTTTACCCATACTTGGCGAGCCTCCTCTCTCCAGTGGGGTAGATCGGTAAACTTCCCGAGCACGAGCCCTCGGCTCGGCTAAGTAGTAGTCAGTCCAATTGACTCTGACTCTATTGTCAATAATCATCATTGGGCTGAATGTCGTGGCTCTTCGAAAGTCGATCATACAAACCGACGAGCTCGTGAGAATATGAGAAACTATGTAGCGAGCGCCCGTATCTCGGTAGCAACAAATTCTTTGGGAGAGCGGTCTTGAAGGCTATTTCCTTCCTACCGCAAAACTTCCGTACATAGGCATTGATCTCCTTTCTCCTTATATCCAATCGGAGAAATACCTTCGTCCCGTCGGATCGAAAGCCGGTTCGAGAGCATCTCGAATGTTGAACTCGTGAACAACTGGCGTCCCATGAGAGGGAATCGATCTCTTTCATGTATGAAAAGCTTGGAGACTTCGGCTCCCGAGTCTAGGGGTCCTCCAGTTGTAGAAGACCTCTCGTAACTTGCACGGGGAAGATAGGCTCTCGGTTGCCTTAGTAACAAAGAGCGTTTAGGCCGATTCTTCCGGAGCGTCGAAGACTTCCTCTAGATAAGGGAATATCCACTTGGTGAAGCGCCTTTGTGGGTTTGAACCGTATGCGCGAGAGGATGATTTCTTCGATGTTCGCGGGGGTTTGTGTCGTCGCCATGGAAATTCTGCATCAAAACTCGTTAGCACTTGAAAATAGAATTAGTCAGTATGAAGTTTTAAGCACGATTTAATAACATTACCGAAAGGTATGGAGCTTGAAATACGCTGTATGCAAAGCGAGTTTAAGATTTGGGGGAGAAAACTCGAATTCGCGAAAAAGAGCTCTAAGTTGGGAAATGGCGAAAAGTGAGGAAATGGTAGAAGATGAAAGATTTTGTAAGATATGCGTGATTAGCCATTTAGATCGGACTTACCGGGTTTTAATCTATCATTTTTTATCAACGGCTCGAGATTAGATGTTATAAAAGGAATGATTACTTAGCCGCCTCTACCATAGACCCACGAAGGATGATGCGTAATAAAGGTAAGTGGAGAAGACATGCATTAAATGCGGCTGCACATCATTAAAGATGCAGTTACTTTAAATAAGAACGGTTTCCTACTAACTCATCCTTAAAGATTAATGGCGGGAAATAAATGCTCATTAACTGCCGAGTGCAAGCTGCCCGATATAATAAATGCGAGCATGCTTCGAAAAAGTTTAAGAAAAAAATACTACGCAAACCTCTTGGTGAACTTTTACGATCAGTCAAGTTCCCGATTATGGGTAAGGGGAGGATTCGGTTGACGTGCTGATGACCACGTTCCCCCTTACTCGTGTACAATATGATTCTCCCGATCAATCACTATCTCGATCATCGACTCGTCATCCTGGTTCTTACACTTGATACCAATTGATGGCACTTGTCGCAGTCAGTTGTCTACTTCGATATGATTCAAGAGATCCGGTAGACCTAGCTCAACGCGATAGTTCTCCGAATACGTTTCGCCCCAGTGGTTTGGTCGGATGCATGCCCGCCCTTGCTTGTCGTCAAGAGTTGGATTTTCTCCATTCTCGATATCCTTCTTCTCGACATGGTCTCGATGAAGTGGTGTTGAATATCCACGTGCTTGCATCTCGTATGGAGAACTCGGATTCTCGGAGTTATCGCACATGCATCTTGTGGAGTCATGTAGATTGGCACTTCATTCGTTTTTATACCATAGTCTCTCGGTTGTTGTCGAAGCCAAAGGATCCAGTCCACGCTAGAACTCCGACAGCCATATACCCGCTTCGGTAGTGGGCGTTGCTACCGAATCTTGTTTCTTTGAAAACCAAGATATCGACTTGCACGCTTTGCAGGGAACCCACACGTTGGCAAGTTGATTTTTCGATCTATCCCTGCATCTCGCATAATCAGCATCAGAATAACTTCGGTATAAGATTATCGTCTGCCAGGATACCATAACCCGGGCACGTCGGTGTTCCTCTTAGATAGCGCATAATCTTCTTTTTGCCGATCTAGATGACTTCGCTTAGGATCCGCTTGAAATCTTGCACATACACTTTCTGAAGATAAGTTATACCAGTCGGCTAGTGTTAAATATAATAGAGAACCAATAATAGCTCTATAATCGGTCGAGTTAACGAAGCTCCCTCTTTATCTAGATCGATTTTAAAATTTGTGTTCATGGGGATCTTGAGTGCGAAAAGGGAGTTTAATCTCTCATTTTTTATCGACTCGGGCTGATATGTGATGTTATAAAAGGAATGATTGCCTCAAGACGCCTCTACCATGCACACCACGTAGATAATGCGCAGTTAAGGTAAGTGAGAAGACAAAGATTAAATGCTAGCTGCAGTAGCATTAAAGATTAAGTCATTTTTTTAAATGAGAACGGTTTCCTACTGACTTATCCTTAAAAAAATTAATGGGCGTGAAATAAATGCTCATTAACTGCCGAGTGCAAGCGAGGACCGAGATAATAAATGCGAGCATGCTTCGATTAAGTTTAAATAAATACTACGCAAACCTCTTGAGTGAACTTTTACGATCAGTTGGGTTACCGTCAGACTAAGGAGGATGGTTGGCGTGTTGATGACCACGTTCCCCCACGGCGCATGCGTTTGATTCTCCCATCTAATCAATGTATTCGAGTCTTCGATCTGTTCATCTCGGTTTCCTTACACTTGATACCATGTTATCAATTGTTGTTATCGATGGATTGTCTTCCTCCTTGTTGTGATTGGATGGGATCCGGTAAACTGGCACTCGGCGTCCAGAATCTTTTGAGAAGATCGCAGTGTATTTGGCTTGATTGATGAAGATTCCTTCAGTGATTGCTTCACTTGAAATCGAAGGAAATAATTCATCTCTCCCATCTTGGACATCTCGAATTTCTCTTTCATCATCTTCTCGGAGGCTGGCTTTGGCGTATGGTCTCGTTTATCAGGCCGAAAATGATGTCGTACGTACGTAGATTTGCACTAGTAGGATGTCGTCTCCTAACTTTATGTTGAACGGGGTGCGATTTAATATCCCCTTCTAAAAATCTTTTACAGTAGAAAGTCGATGGGGGTATCGTGCCAGAGCCACTAGGTGCTTTGTTTTTAACCCCACTACGAGAGCTTCCTGATCTGTACTTCTGATGTCCTGAGCCGGGCGGTGTTCCACGTAGACTTCTTCCTTGGGTGCGCCACTCGAGAAAGGATGACTTCACATCCATCGATATACTTTGAATCCTTGATGCGTTGCGTAGGCTAGGAAAAGGCGAATGGCTTCCATCTAGCGGCTGGGCCGGGTAATGTTTCATCAAAGTCGATTCATACTACTTGACCATATCTCCTTGGCAACTAGTCAAGCTTTATTTTGACAATGACGTTGTTTTCATCACGCTTGTTTTTGAAGACCCCCTTGATCATGGGTCGCATGCTGATGTCCAGGGCGTCCACCAGCTCCCGGCCGTTTCGCGAGGCTGGTTGGACTCTTCTTGCATGATGATGATCCGGTCGGCGCTCGTTTAGTGCGTCCTCTATCGGCCCGAGTTCTTACGTAGACAAGAAACAGAATAGAGTGAGCTTTCTCCTTGACTTAATTTAGATCTTGTTCTTATCGTTCTTGATGGATCTCCGATGATGAGATCTCGAAGAATGAGCGTCGAGCCGCGAACGTCTCGATCCGGCTTCTTCTTACGATACTACTTCGCACCGGTCCCGGTAGGTGTGTTAAGCATTTCGTTAGTAATGTTACGAGATTGCGTTAGTTCGGTAAAAGGTTAGGATCTACGAGGTTTCCGAGGTTGGGGGCATTTAGCTTAGGAACGTGATCGTTCCCCCGAGTTTATATTCTCGGGTAGAGGTCTCGGTTTACCACTTGGGGCTTCCTCATCGACCGTTGTTACCTTTGTTGATT
>CM054804.1:33947235-33968192 GCA_028984105.1 Lavandula angustifolia
TTGCCTCTTTTTCACGAACTTGTCGCGTCCGGCTTGCCTTTCGGCTATTTCTGCCTGAGAGTTCGGGACATTCGCATTGGGAGTGTCTTGGTTTCTTGCGGTTTGTAGCATACTGAGGTTCCGCCATCCCTTCGGATGTATCTTTTTGTACTACGGGGGTAGCTCCAATATTTCCGCAATCCGGTAGAGATTTAGATTCACTATTCAAGCGATTATTATCTCTCTTACCTTTAAATTTTTGGGAAGCCTTTTTCATCTTCCATCTCGAACATTTCTTTCTCCTTACGGTATTTCACCGCGAGGAGAGCATACTTCTCGATCAAGTTGTCGGTATTTGGTATGGTTATTGAGCTTCCACTGACCGGCTTGTTGCCTGAGGGACTTGCTCTAGGAGAGCTAGCCGATGCCTTGTAAGCATGATCCATTGGCACTTCAGCTTGAGCACCGGGGGGTGTGTGGGAGGTTGAACTCGAACTCCTCGCCTTTAAGTTCGAAAATATATAATCAAGAGTAATAGAATTCAGGTCGGTTCTCCTCATACACGTAGCAAAAGAGTACCACTGGGGCTCCGCTAAGAGCCCTTAGAATTTTTGTGTTGGTCCCCTTGTTGCTTGAACATCTTGCCTAGTCCGTGATGATGTTGATTTGATTCGTAAATCGAGCGCCGAAATCATCTATGGACTCCCTTGGAAGCATAGCGAATGCCTCGAGTTTCGCAGCTCTAACTCCAGGTTGTTCTCTTTAATCTATGGAGTTCCTTAGCTCAAGACCTGTGAGAGCATCCCATAGCTCCTTTGTTGTTTAGCGGTCATGCACCCTCCCGAGATAAGGGTCACCGAGTGTCATCGGTATAGTATTGTGAGCGACTCGGTCGAGGTTGTGCAGCTTTCTTCTCTTCGGGAGTGAAAAGGCTTTTATCCTTCGCAACTTTGGGTGCGTTACGGCACCTCTCGCTCCGTCTACTACAAGTTCAACCGAGTCAACCATCGGAACAATGGGGCCTAAGACGTCGTTCGGATGAAGAGGGGGGGGGGAGGGGGGTGAATACACTGGAATACAAATTTCTTTCTCAAACGTGAAGTCGGCTCTAGGCCGAGTTTGCCACCGAACCGAGTCGAGATAGCCAAATATGATTCGGATCGCGTGGGCATAAAATCTTCTACGAGTTCAGCTCTACTAACTTGAGTCGGTCGAACGGTCGTTCGGTATTAGGGTGTGTACGTAATGTAGGCCCTATCAAATATCTCGGTTATAAAACATCGGTTTTTATGCTTGAGTGTTTTGAAGTACGGTTTGTATGTAGTATGAGCAGATTAAGGAAAACTTTAAATCAATACAAGCAATTTTTAAAGTGGTTCGGACACACCGGGTCCTATGTCCACTGTCCCGACCAAAGCAGGATACTTGATATATTTATACCGAGCAAGTCTCAGTTGGTATGTTCACTAGACGGATAATGTTGGGATTTTGTATCTTGGAAGCCGTTTTTATGCTTGTATACAATGTGATTTTGTCATTACCACTATTTTATTCTCCTTTCCGATAAATATATATATTTTCACATGTTATCCTTTATCTTGTATAAAAGTTAGATTTGTGTGGTGTGTCGGGTATCACGTAGAAGATAACACAAATTGGTTGAACCGACAAGATATAAACAATTATCACAAATTGAGACAACTTCGGGATAAGTTGTCGGTTTAAGTTGTAGTTTAGATAAGAAGTGGCTTGTCTTAGTCTTGTCTTGTCTTTACCGGTACACTTGAAGGTGGTGTATTGATTGATCACAGGTGAGATGTGTTCTCCTAACCGACCTTAGAGGAGAACCAAGATCTCGGTGACTTAGCCGGTCTTAAGCTTGATAAGACTTCAGCTGAGTGCATTTGGCTATCGATCAGTTTCATTTACTATGGTGAACGTCATCGCGACCGGATCCGTGTATCTTGGGTGCTAGTAGTCATTTGCGGTCGTATCCTAGTAAAATGGGTTGATAATATCCCCTGAAGAACTCGAAAGGATTAGCACACTAAACCCTACGGTTGATTAAGTTCGGGTATGTTAATAAGGTCGAGTGGTACTACTCAGGAATAAAAGATGTTAATTAATTTAAGTCGTCGGTGAGCTTAATTAATTAATGGATATTTCTATCTTAAATACGGAGATCGATTAAGTCTAAAATACAAGCCCTTGCTCAATTTGGGATAAAGGGGTAAGTCAGCACGGATTCTCTAGTGGAATGAATCCGTGTTTATTAATTAATTTTGCTCTGGTGAGCATAGATAATTCATTAATTTGAGACCCGGCTTTATTTCTTGTATTAGATCCCCGATCGCCCAATTAGTTGCCTAGTGATTTATTGTCTCTCGAAATCATTATTAATGGATTAATGTATTTTTACATTATTTAATAATGTTATTTATCCGGAATTAATTGGTCGGGCCAATTAATTGATAAATATTAGTAGCCCAAATGGGTTAATTAATTATATTATGGGCTAATTATGTGTAAGCCCATTAGAAATATAATTAAATTAATGGGCTATAGATATATTAATATTATATTGACTTTTGAAGCATATATATATATATATGTATTCCGTTCGAAAACGCATATACACATACACATAAATCACGCATGCGTGAGTTTTAAGAGAGATATAAATCTTCTTTTCTCCAATTCTCCGACCACCCGCAGGAGGGAGAAAAAGGCCGGGACATAGATCGAAGATCCGACACAAGAGCAACAATCGAGCCGCGACAACATACGAAGGAGGAAGGTATCATTCCTAACCCTCAATTATCCTTCGGACAAACCTTGAAGTTTATACCGAGCAAGTTCTCGAGTGATGCGTGCGCAGGACGATTCTCTACTTATAGTCGTAGGGACTTTTACGGGGTTTCAAACATGAAGAGTTTGAGTCTTCTCCAACTAAGAGGAAGTTCTTACAAATAAGAACGGTTTCACAAGGATGTGAACTTCCTCGAGATTTCTAAGCTAAAGATATTACAATGAGCTTGCTTAGATAAGAGAAGGGGAACAAAATAAAACTCTAAGTGATGAACTAAAAGAGTTCTTCAATGGACGCTAGTTCTTCACAGGATTCTCGTTGATATTGCTAAGAGTTTGTGCGTAGAAAGTCAGTGGTTTCGGTGTCGTCTCTCGCATGGCGACTTCTCTTATTTATAGTCGTCGATGGTGAATAGATCCGTTTGAGGGAGGTGTAGCCACGTGTCGATACGACAAGGAAAATGACTCCTTTAAGTTGAACGTTGTTGAGTAGGTGCACTGTAGAGATTCTCAACTTTTTCGGTCCCGAGAGCCGATTTTGTCGGAGCAATAGGTCGATGTCGGCTCCTTATTGGTCGAGGTAGATGGTTAGGTGAGGCTTGTCAAACGTTAAGGTTGACTTCCTCTCGAATCCTCGGACCTTCAACTGAAGTGACTTTCCTACCGACGTTCTTCCGAGCATTCGGTGTAAGGATAGGAATTCTTGAGCGGATTCAGTGGTGGTTGCTTTGTCCAACCGACTTCTTCGATCATGAGTTCTTTAGGCGAGCGCGAGGTCTTCTACGGAATCCTGCAGCCACTAAACTATATCCTACCGAGTTCTAACAACCGAACTCGACTACGCTATTACAAATACGAAGGTATAATTTTCAGCTAGGGTTTTGGTATCTATCAAATCTATCACTATCACATTTTATCGATTGAATCCTTATCCCAACACGGATTTATTGGGTTACTTTTTCTCAATGGATGATGGTGTTGAGAAAGAAGCATTTCTAGTATAATTACTCAAGTCTAATTAAGGTTATTTGTTTGGACTAGACTTGTTTTGCGTAACTTAGGATTTACTTTTACTTGTGATTGACTCTTGAATTAGTTGCTTAGTTTTGAATACATTGGACATTTTTTTTTCGACGTGTGGGATTTTTATCTTTTTAATATTATTGTTCGTGGTTTGTATAGTTTTTATTTTTTTTTCATATATTCTCATTTTACTAATTTGACAAAAATAGGATTAATTAATATTTTCAAAAAAAAAAAAAAAAGAATCCGACCCGGTTTCGTTGTATTTTCCAAACACGGACAAGTAATATGTTCTCTTGGGAATCATATTCCATAGCGACTTTACTTCTTTCATGAATCATTTTCCCTATAATCATATTCCACAAAATCACAATCCTTACCAACTTTACTCTCCCGACAACCAAACAGGCCCATTCCTTGTCCGCCATTTGTTGATGCAAGACGAGTCGGCGAAGCGGGAGAAAGATTAAAACTAGCCGATCCGAAAGCTCTTAAAGAAAAGCTCTTAAAGAAAGAACCGAAAAGAAAGCCGAAAGCGCGTTCTTGAGAAGAGCAGAGAAATCCCAGCCACATCAAAATTCTTCGGACGAGGAGCTCAAAAGAATCATTTGAAAAATCCTATATATCCTCGTATTGATAAATAGATGTCGTGGAAGATGAATCGAGAGATTGGAAGAAATCAAAGTTGATTTTATCAAGGGCTTTCACACTTGGAAATCATGGGATATGTCAAGTGATGTTGATCGGTTGTTTGAAAAGATTTTATCTATTCTTCGAACCGGGCCTCTACACTAAAGTCAAGGAGCTAGTGGAAAAGGCCGGTTTACCACTAAAAGCGCCGCAATATAGAATTCTTTCTCTTCATAAGACATTAAAAGGAAATATATGCATGAAAGAGATAGAGGAAGAAGTCAAAATAGCTATAACCCCGAAATCTATCTTCC
The DNA here is from genome assembly GCA_028984105.1 of Lavandula angustifolia. NCBI lineage: Eukaryota > Viridiplantae > Streptophyta > Magnoliopsida > Lamiales > Lamiaceae > Lavandula > Lavandula angustifolia. The sequence continues at coordinate 33,951,990 of CM054804.1, forward strand.
CGAACGAAAAAGAAGATCAAGCAACCATCAAGCAACTCGGATTAGACATTCGAAGGCATATGGTCTTGACCCGCCGAGGCGAAATCAGTGACTTTAAAAGCAAAGCTTCGGAAATTCATATCTTAGAAGAGCAACTGATTAGTCTTAGTTGTTTACTTTCTATAATTATAGTATGATTTTTGTACTTGTAACTTTCACATCTAAATGAATTCGATGTCGGTCTTGGCCAAGACAATTACTCATTGTCACAATTGCTAATGTTATTATTTTAACACTACCGATCACTCAAGTGATCAACGCACACTCACACATAAGCTTATAGCTTATTATATTTGTGATGTCTCCGGACTATTGTTTGATTTATAATGGTTATGCATCATCAAATAGGGGAAAATTGTTAGAGCGATGAATCAACATGAAATTTGAAGATCCCAAAACCCCTAACCGAGTGATGAACCAATATAATTTAATAGCTTAGTTGAGTTCAACATGTTAGGAACTCGATAGGCTAGATATAGTTAAGTAGGCGATAGGCTCGGTGTTGGTCCGGAGACGAGTGTCGGGTGTAGAGGGGGGGGGTGAATACACATGAGTACAAGTTTCTTTTCTCAAACGCGAAGTGACAATGAGCCGTATGTTGCTACCGATGAACGTCCCAAATAGTAACCTTCGATCGCGGGTCGAGTAACTCCAACTACCGAGTTTGTCCTACTCGACTTTTGTCGGTATTAAAACCTCAGGCGGAGAGTTAGTGCGGATAAGTGTAGGACCCGGTAGACTTCGTCTCGATTTGAAAATGTGTTTTCACAAACCAAATCAGTTTTGGGTGGTGCACTTTTAAAAACGTTTTATGCAAAGTATGAGTTTGTGAAACGGTTTGAGAACAATGCAATAAAACAAGAAATGACACAAGCAATTTTTAACGTGGTTCGGATATGCAAGATCCTACGTCCACGGTTCTCGCCGAACGGAGGTCTTGTTGATTAATTCGAGCAAGCCTTAGCAAGGTATCCGTGTGATGGATGGACCGCTTCTAAGTTATAATCCTTAGCGACTTTACAAATCAAACCGAAGTTTGAAGGGAAGGGGATTTTCTCCAACTATGAAGGAGTTCTTACATTAAGAACAGTCATAAAATGTGAATTCCTTCGAAGGTTCTAAGCTATGGATATGACAGTTGAGCTTAGATAGAGAAGAGGGATCTAAAGAAACTCTAGAGAGAAGAACTAAATATTTTCCACTAGCCAAGTTCTTGTTTGGATCTTTGTGAATGCGCTAGAGAGTTTGAATGCTTGAGCGTGTATTCCCTTTGACATCCCGTGCGTTGAGGTCGAAAAGGCTTCTCTATTTATAGTCGTGACCCGGGGCATTTGTCCGTTGGAGAAGACGATGCCACGTGTCACAAATGTCCAAGGAAAACGGCCATAAGTTTCGAAATAGTGTCGCATAGTGCCATGTGAGCAGCTTTTAGTTGCAGAGCGGGTAAGGCTTTGGATGCTTCTTATTGGTCGAGGTTTGTGGTAGGTGAGACTTGTCGGACATCAATCTTCATCCGAGTTGACTCTCACTCATCCTCGTATGATGCTCTGCTGACTTTCAAATGTCATTAAAAGTCGGACGGTCGTTTCTTGTCGGATACAATAGATGCGGAATGATCATACTTTGTCTTCTTCACTTGAGTCGGCCGATAAAAGGTCATCTATTGAGAGTAGTCGGTAGGTGACTCGAAGGTCCTGAGCTCTATATACCGTGTCTTCACCGGAGGTCAGCTGATAAGATATCTTTTACCGATAAGGGTCACTGGAGACACGAGAACACGAGTTCTTACGGATCGATGACGTGGGATTCTTGAATTTAACTTCCTACTTTGCAGTTCGGACTAACAAATACCCCATACGGGATTTAGACAAAAACGTATAACGAAGATAAGAACAATCTATCCTATTACATCATCTAGTCCGAAAGACAACACACTAAGGGTACAAGACAAGGGTTTTGGGATCTCCAATTCCATAACAATAAATCACTATGATTTCCCCCATTACCAAAATAAGGAATAATACATGAACCGCTAATGATAATCCAAAGTACCCTCTAAGTGATGATCTAATCAATCATCGACTCATAACCCAAAGAATTTCCCCCCCAATGTATGATGCCAAAACCACTAAGTTCTAAGCTACCGACCCAAGAGACTTCAGTGAAAACCGAGCGAGTAAAAACAGGGGTAATCGGCAGATAAAAGATAGGCATATCGAGAGAAAAACAGGTTACGTGTGTGTGTAGATCACTTTAGTGATCGGTTGTGATAAACAATATAAAGATAGCCACAAGACAATGAGTAGTAGTCTGCCAAGCAAAGAACCGATATATAATATATGAGAAGAGAGAGATTACATCGGCTCTATGCTATATACATCGGAAGATAAGAAATACTACTAACGTCTAAACTTCTTGATCTTTGCTTTGAATTCCGCAGAGTTAGCGGCTTGAGCCTCCAACCCATAAGATTTGTAGATTCTCTCTCGAGGGTTTGGATGGGGATGAGATCACTTGGCCGCAAAGGATCTAGTTTATTGTGGCGTGCAGGCGAGCCTCAACCTCCTCCCTGTATCTCCTTCGTGCGAGATAACTCCTTGAGTCGTCATGGGCGGAGTCGGTTGTCGGTAAGCGTGAGCGAGTGAATGGCGACTTTTTCCTTGAATAATAGAAGCTTCATCTGCGCCCGAAGTTCGCGTTGTTCCGATACACGAATTCATCAAAAAGATCGGCGGGCGACACTTCACTGGATAGCATTGCCATACGTAGTATGCCTTGATAAAATCTACCTTCAGCTCCACCCATTCTTCGTTCGGATTCCATGGAATCCACTTTGTCTACACGGCGGTGCGGAGTCTTCTTGAAGTTGAGCTTTTTTGGGCACCACGCCGGAAGAACTTGGACGTCCCGGGTATCTCGCTTGCTCTTGTCGAAGATTGGCTCTCCGGCAATTTTATTAGTAAGCTCAATAATTTTAGTCAAATCTTCTTGCCTTTTCTTCTCCCTTAACGCTGCAGCTCTTTTATCCCTCGACACGAGGTTTAGCCCTTGTCTTGCGTAGTATCCCATGTAGCTTTGTCCTGCGCCTCCCGCTCGGGTGTAAGTTTGGAAATATTCTTCATGCTCACGAGCAAGTGACATAGTGTCCATTTCGTAGTCCTCGGTAGGCTCCCCGATCGGCAGATTGCTCGAGCCTTCTTCTTCTGGCGATCGAATATCGCCTTAGCCCGACTCTTGCACATCCCGACCTCCGGCACTTTCTTCTTCCTCTTCAACCGAGCTTCTTCTTCCATCCTTGGCTCATAGTTGATCTGATCTTGGAGTTGCTGAGCCACCCTCTTATCATGATCTTCCCGCTCTTCTCTTGATTTGAATTTGGGTGTCGGGGAAGGAGGTGAAATGCTTTCGGTGTCTTTCTCCTTCCCGGGCCCCTTGAGTCGGCGGGGGCTCATCCTCCCGATCAAGGAATTGGGCAATATCTTCGATGTGCTTGTGCCTAAGCCGAGGATCCTTCACCCGATCCTCGACCCGCTCGGGCGACTAAGTTTTAGAGGGTTGCGGCTCGACGAGAATTTGGATTAGGGAGGGGGACTGAGCTCGTTCCGACCCTAAGCCGAACTTTACCCCTTAATCGGTTCCCTCTCGGATTGACCCACCACTTGAGCTGCTCTTCCTTCCCCCTTTTTAGCATCATCACTAGTCGGGGACGGGAGGGCTTTGATAGCTGCTACTTCATGTTGAAGGACGTAGACAACTATTTTAATAGAAGTGGAGGTGGTGTTGAAGTCTCTCGACGACATCGCAAAGAGTGGACCCGGTCAGCCTCCTCCGGTCCTTGCGGATTTGGTGGATGTGAGCCTCTCGTTTCATTCCTCTCGCTTGAGAAGTGATGCATCGTGGGAGTCGGTCATCTCTTTCCGAATAAGCTTCGGGGTAGCCGCTCGAGTTTATAAGGGTTCCCGGATACCTGGAGGTGGCTATCCCTGCTTCGCTCATCCATAATCGTCCGGGCGTGGCCGGGCTCGTAGACGGTTGTTCGGTGAACATCTTCTGCCGGGCTTCGAGTAATTTCGACATTGAGTGGCCAAGTCCTCCTTCCCGAGCTGCTAGCGCGAGCCTCGACGATCTCCGAATGTTGGGAGTAGGAGCTTCGAGACCTTCTTGGCTGCACCGAGCAAGTTCGTCAACCTTCTCCATCCGAGATTTAGTGTACTGCGTGCCCACTTGATATGGAAATCCTTAGCCAGGAGACGATTCTTGTCTCCTTGCTGCCCGATAGCTCGGTTGACGGACTTGGAGGACACGGAACCTATAGACTTTATCTCGATAAGATGAGGTTCCGAGCCTCTCGCTCGTAGGCGACGAGTTGTTACTTCCCTGGAGGATGAAGCAACCGGGCAAGACTCGATTTTAGAGGTGGAGGCGGTGAGTCACCCTTCTCGCCGGGAGTCTTTCCCTCGGCGAGAATCTCCCTGTTTCGCATCCTTGGGTGCTTGATCATCATCACCGGCGTCGTGATGAGAAGGCAAGCGATGGGCTCTGGGCGGTGCAGTGGGGAGGACTCGAGCTCAAGGAGATATAACATTGCTGAGCGTAGGTCCTCGAAAGAGGCTATATCGGCGGGTTCCCCAAACTCGATCGCCGACTACAGACTTTGCTCCTCGGCCCGGTGAGGACAACGCGAGAATCTTTGCCGGATAAGATCTACGAGAATATCCCAATTAAGGAAACGCAAGCAAGATTCGTGTCCCTTGCCCCGATCGCTATGTCCTAAGTCCCGATGCTAGATAATCTCGGGAATGTGTTCAAAGAATCTCTCTCGTAGCACGGAGACGGTTCATCCGAACGGTCGACGATTAATCTGAAGAGACCTCGCAGCCGGCTCATCGGCTTCCTCCGTTTGAGTCTCCACAGTATTGACATGCTTGAACCTTGTCCTTCTATGTGGCACCCTTAATGCCGTGTATCGGTGTCCAATAATTCTTCCTCCCGAGGGGGTGGAGGGGAAGTAGGCTTGGTGGCATCCTTAGAAACACCGGCTTTGGACAACTTCTTTCTTTTGGTGATCGGCACGTGGAGGCGGATCGGTAGATGATCGCTTGAGCTCGGTAGCTCCACATCCGATCAACTTTTTGGCCGCTGAATTTGTCTTGAAATTTATCGGCTTGCGGTCGATGTATTTGGAGTCGGCGAATGAGGCGTGATTCGTCACCGAATCCTCATTCATAATGGCACCTTCGTCCCGTACAACGGCTTGCCCACACTAATGAGTCTTCTCTCTCTCGTGACTCGTGGATGCAAACTTACGTGCCCGAGCCTTCAGCTCGGTCAAAAGAAACTTTGTTCGGTTCACCCGGACTCCATCGACTATAGACATCATGATTTGGAGTTGAGGCTTGGAGAACTGATCGAATGAACCGGCGGCGCTTGTCGGGATATGAATGACGATGTAGGCGAGCCCCATGTACTCTGGAAGGAGTTGGTTCTTAGGTAGGGCGAATTTAAAAGAGATGTCATCGCGTCCACAAAAGCGACGGACATAATCATTGAGTTCGTTCTCCTTGTATCCCACAAGAGAGATCCCCGAATTCGGCAACACAAATGCGGACTTCAAAGCCTCAAGTACGCTAATATCTGCGCAACTCGCTTCCCACTTCGGGACGCAACCTCCCTCATGTAACCTATCATGGTTACCTCTGCGTTTATATCCTCCCACAAAAGGCATGTTGAAGAAAAACTCGGCCACTTGTCGGGCAGGTACGCCTTCGAATGCTTCGTCAACGAAGCTTCAAGCCGGATGCTTCAAGGATATAAAATCAACTCCATGAATGGAAGCTCTGCACGATGAAAGACCATCGTGGGTTTGAATTGAACCCCTGAGAGAATAATCTCCTCAATGTTTGATAGGGTTCGAAACGGTCGCCATTAAAATCGAAATCTGCAAAAAGAGAGTTAGCACTCGAAAATAGAGTAAGTTAGATCATAGATTGTAGATAAATAAGAAGGTTACCGTAATCAAAGAGCTTGGAAGAGATGAAAGCGATCAATAGAATGCGTAATCGGTAATGATCGGGAGCTCTAAGATTGCGTAAATGGCGAAAAGTGCGTTTAGAGTGAAAAGGGTAAGATTTTATAAAATTTGAATATCAAGGGTTTTTAGATCGGACGGTTTGTATAAAATCTCGCTTTTACGGGATGGCTCGATTTAATTTTATAAAAGGAATGATTACATAGCCGCCTCTAAACTAGACCCACGTAAGATATGCGAAATTAGAGGAAGGTGAGAAGACATGCATTAAATGCGTTGCATGCGGCATTAAAGGATAAAGCATTTTAAATGAGAACGGTTTCTACCGACTTAATCCTTAAAAAAATTTACGGCGGGAAATAAATACAAGTCATGCTACTCTTGAATGCAAACGATCGAGTTATTAAATACGGGCATACTTCGAGAATATTAAAGAATCTAAATACGCAAACCTCTTCACTTGAACTTTTACGAACAGGTTGGTTACCGAAATGACTTAGGAGAATCTTCGTGGTACTTGATGGAACCATGTTCCCCTTTACTGCGTGTCTTGTGTGGTTCACCATACTTGAATCAAAGTATCGAGTCCGACTTCGACTGTCGTGCTGAATTTTCTTACTAATTCGAGTCAGTAGGATCCAGGTAGACTTAGCTCGACCGATAGTTCTCTCGAATCTATTCTCGGCTAGCGGTTTGGTCGTTATGCCCGCCCTTTGCTTGTCGAGTAAGGATTTTCTCCATCTTGATATCCTTCTTCTCGACATAGTCTCGGATGAAGTGATGTCGAATGTCTACGTGCTTGTATCTCGTATGGAGAACTGGATTTTGAGTTATTGTAATTGCACCTTGGTGGAGTCGCAGTAGATGGGCACTTCATCTTGAGTAATTCCACAAGCTCTCGGTTGTTGTTGAAGCCAAAGGATCCGGGCACACCAACTTCCAAGCATCCATATATTCGGCCTTCGGTAGTGGACGTCGCCACTGAATGATGTTTCTTTGAGAACCATGATATCGGCTTGCTTGCCTAGGAACCGACATGTTCCGGAAGTTGACTTTCAATCTATCCCGCATCCTACATAATCAGCATGGTTAGAATTAGATTATCATCAACAGGATACCACAATCTGCGTCGAGTGTTCCCTTCGGGTATAGCGGGAATCTTCTTGGTTGAGTCAAGATGACTTCGCTTGGGATTCGCTCGAAATCTTGCACATACACCTACATCATAAGTTATGTCGGGTATGTTTGCCATTAAATATAGTAAAGAATCAATAATAGCTTTGTAATCAATAGAGTTAACGTAAGCTCCCTCTTTGTCTAGATCGATTTTAAAATTCGTGTTCATGGGGATCTTGATGGCTTGCTTGAGTCGCAGTGAATCTTTTCATGAGATCTCGAGTATATTTTGCTTGGTTGATAAATATTCCTTTAGGTGATTGTTTCACTTGAAATCCAAGGAAGTAGTTCATCTCCCCATCATGGACATCTCGAATTTCTCCTTCATCATTTTCTCGAATTGTTGACATATAGTCACATTCCCGCATTCGAAAATAATGTCGTCCACGTAGATATGCACTAGTAGGATGTCATCGCCGGACTTAATGTTGAACAGAGTGTGATCTACTGTCCCCTTCCGAAAACCTTTACGAAGAAGAAAGTCCGATAGGGTATCGTACCAAGCCCCGGGTGCTTGTTTTAACCCATACTGAGCTTTTGAAGTCCGTACACCCGATGTCCCTAGCCGAAAGCCGGGCGATTGTTCCAAGTAGACTTCTTCCTTTAGCACACCATTCGGAAATGTTGACTTAACATCTATTTGATATACATTAAATCTTTGATGCGTTGTGTAGGCTAGGAACGGGCGAATGGCTTGAATCCGCGACTTGTGCGAACGTTTCTTCAAAGTCTATTCCCTCTGCTTGACAAGATCTCTTGGCAACAAGTCGAGCCTTGTTTCGACAATGACGTTGTTTTCGTTTCGCTTGTTCTTGAAGACCCACTTAGTACCGATCACGTGTTGATGTCCAGGTGCGTCAATAAGCTCCCAAACTTCATTACGGACAAACCGGTTCAGCTCCTCTTGCATGGCAATGATCCGGTCAGCATCATTGAGAGCATCCTCTATCGTCCGAGGTTCTTCATGATACAAGAAACAGGAGTAGAGAGCACTTTCTCCTTGGCTTAGTCTAGATCTTGTTCTTACTACTGGCGATGGATCTCCAATGATTAGATCGGGAGAGTGAGCGTCTCAGCCACGAACGTCCGGAGTTTGGCTTCTTCTTCCGAGATTACTTTTGTACAGTCAACAGGAGTATTAGGCATTTCGAGTAGTGTTGTTGCTTAGAATCGAAGCAATCCAAGAAGAAGGCTAGGATCTACTACGTTCCAAGTTACCGGGGGCATTTAGCTCAGTAACAATTAGTCGTTCCCCCCCGAGTTTATGTTCTTAGTAGAGGTCTCGGTTACCACCTGGGGCTTCCTCATCGACGGTTACCGGTGTTGATTACGTTCGGTAGAATCAACCGGGCCGCTACGGTGCTTGTGGGATGGGTCTCGGATTTCTTCTTCGTCGACTCATCATCCCAACAATGCTTTGGATCTTCTCGGTTTTATCTTTTAGTGTGAGATCCTGTGAGCTTGTTGCCGACATCTTCGAGGATTTGTCTTCTTTGGTTTCCTGTTCTCGATAACAAACTCATCATAAATAACATGAGGGCTTTCTTCCATGCAAAGGATCCGGTAGTTAAAGACCCTAATGGCTTTCCTAAATCGAGAGTATCCTAAGAATACTCCTTGATTAGATTTGCTATCAAAGACCTTTAACTGATCCTTCCCGTTATTGTGGAAAAAGCAAGGACAAACCAAAAATATGAAAATGAGAAATAGAAGGAATTCTCCCTTTCCACACTCCGTATGGCGTCTTCATGTGCTGTTTTGTAATTAGTGAGCGGTTCGACCGTAACGGGCGGTGTCGGTAGCATCAGTCCGAAACATTGAGGGTAGTCCAAAGTCCTGCTAGGAGCGTTCTTGGTGCTTCTTTTAGTGTTTCGTTCTTCCGTTCAGCAAGTCCGTTACTGTGAGGGGTGCGAGCTGCCTGAAGTCTCGTGCTTAATCCCCTCCTTATCGCAGTACTCTTTATCGGCGAGTTGAGGAATTCTTTCCTTCTATCCGAGCGAATTCTCGAATCTTGATGTCTTTCTCCGGACTAAGTTTCTTGGCCAGTATTGGCAGCTCGGTCTTGACATCGAGATTTGTTGGCTATAAAGATGACCCACGTATATCTCGAATAATCGTCAATAACGACGAGGGCATACTTCTTGTCTCTTATGGTCACTTGGAGAAACTGGCCCAAACAAGTCCATGTGGAGTAGTTGAAGGATTCCATCGGTGGAAGGTGACGGAATTGGTGGAATGCTTTTCATTATGCTCGCTTTCCCTTCAAACACGCTTCACAATTTCTATCTTTTATAAAAGCGTCATTAGGCAGTCCTCGACTCTAGAGCTCTTGGTTAGCTTGTTCATTGCCTTGAAGTTCGGGTGACTCGAGTCTCTTGTGCCACAGCCATCCTGTTTTATCACTAGATTTCGTTTGAGCAAGAGAGCAAGCCTCGGAGTTCGACGGTGTTCCGGTTTGCAACGTAGATGTTCTTCTTCCGCCAACTCGATAACACTGCTTTTCCCTGTAGATTTGTCAACAACATCATAGAAACCGGCGTCAAAGATAACTCTATTCAAATTATCACATAATTGATGATAGAAGGAGATTATGTTGAAGTCCTTCAACATATGTTACTCTTGGAACCGAAGCAGATCCTCAATGTTCGGCGTTCCATTTCCCCTTGTGTAGCACTTTAGAGTTGTCACCAAACTCAATTCCGGGAGCATCTTCTTGCACGTAATTGGTCGGCAAGCTCTTCGATAAGTCATGTGTCTCGAGGAGCCGTTGTCCACAATCCAAGGGTCACTTATGCACCTGCAAAACATAAACATTTTTTGGTACCCTTTGGTTCGGTTTGGGTCCTTAAGCGTTAGTCGATGATTTCGCGATCCAAATCTATCTTGCGACCTTAAGAGTCTATGACATCTTCTTCGAACCTTGTCGGTCTTTTTCTCCATCGGACACGGAGATACTTACTTCTGGGCAGTTTTGGGTTCAAGAGCTTTCTTCTTCGAGGCTTTGTGCTCCTCCCGACCCTAGGCTCATAATAGTACGAACCAAATTGTGATGGGTGCTCATACGGTGGCTCGCCATATCTTTCTCGCCCACCTGACCTTCTTAGTTCCCCCGAATTTGATTGTGGTGTTCTGGGGCTAGAACCTTTGGTCAGTTGCTTTTTGTTGCTCGATCGAGGTGCAATCGGTTTTCGTTTGTTCTTCGCTCGAGTCGTTGGTTTAGAGATTTGAACTTTCCCTCTAACGAACCTATCAGGCCCAAAGATTTTTTATCCTTTTGAAGTAGAGGTGGAAGCTTCGTGAGTGTTGCCAAGCCCTTCTTTCATGACCGGTGGCCTTTGAGCTATGAGCATGCTTTCCAACTTCTCTTTGGCTCCCAGTGCATCGTTCGGTCATTAGTACTCGCCAAACCTCATCACTTTTCCGAAGTGATTCATAGTCCTTCTCAACCTCTGCGAGCTTCGATCGAGTCCGGCTATCTCAATATCCTTCTCGAAATTGTCCTTAGTCGGAACCGATATCTGCGTTTCTTGAAGATGAGACTTAGTCATAAGAGATTCAATCTCTTCCTTCGGTCTCGCAACTAGATTCTCCGAATCGGTAGAGACTTGACAATCGAAGAAAGTCTCCGATTCTCGGCGCTTTACCTATTCCAGCTTCTCGAGCAGATTCTGCCGAACTCTCGCTTAACCGAATATGCTCCTCTAGTAGATCGTCATATGCTTGCACCACATCTAGAGGTTCATCCGTAGTTGAGCAGGTGTCGTGTGTGCTCTGTGAAGAGGAGGTTATAATAAGTTTCGAATTTACCTCGGCCTCTTCTCTCGGCCATCAAACACGATTCGATCGTTGATTCGGAATCTATCTCTCCGACCTCAACGGCAATGAATGCACCTTCGTCTTCGAAGAATACATGAAAGTATCTTCCTCGATTGAGTTGTCGGACAACTCTCCAGGCAATGTAGGCCTGCCTCCTTTAGGCAAATTTCTCACGTCCGGCTCGCCGTTACGCTCGGCAGGCAACCGAGAGCTCGAGACACTCGTACTAGAAGTGTCCCTCTTTCTTGCGGTTGTAGCACACGATCCACTTCGGCCACCTTTTCCAGGTTGAGCTGTTAGATGGACTAGCGGCGAGGTTCTCGTGTTCTCAATGAGGAGATGGTTTAGATTCTTCCCTTTTACGATGATCTTTCTTACCCGAGGGAGAATCTCGGTGATATTTCTTTAGCTTTCGCTCTCTCTTTCTCCCTTTGATATTTGAGAGCCATAAGCGTAAGACGGTCGATATCGGAGTCTCGGAGGACTTAGTATCCGAGGCGCCTACTGTCTTCTTGTGGAAGAAATGGGGTTAGCTAACGTATTTGTTGACTATTGCTTTGAAAGCATGGTCTATTTGGGTGTCACTGGAGCACTTGAGCATCTTTGGGGTAGAATATGCTCGAACTCCTCCGTCTTTAGTTCTAAAAAGATAGCATCGGGAGTTAAAGCATTAAGATCTCGAGCGACGTAAATAAGTAGCAAATGGAAGCCACTTCACTCGAGACAAGTGCTCTCAAGATCTTGGTGTTCATCTCTTTCTTGGTGAACGTTCTCCCCACCCCATTGATCACATTGATCCGGTTGGTGAATCTCGCACTAAACTCGTCAATGATTTCGTTGGGCTCCATGGCAAATGTGTCGAAATTTTGAAGATCTAGCTCGAGATTGTTCTCTTTGATCTGCGGGGTTCCTTGGCTCGTACGCCGGTGGCATCCCAAAGTTCTTTTGCCATTTTGCGGTCTTGCACCCTCCCAGGGAGTGAATCGCCGAGCATTGTCGGGATTGCATTCCGTGCTTTACTCGGTCAAGGTTGTGCAACTTCTTCTCTTCCGGCGTGAAGGCAGATTTGTCTTTGGCAACCTTAGCACAGAGTACGTGCTCCTACACCTCCCACGCCGCATATTGAACGTTGTCAATCATGGGAATGATGGGTCTGTCTTACGGACATCCGTCAATGCTTGTCGTGTAGCGATGTAAGGTGCGCCTCCATTCTCACGCGCCATACCGTGTAGTTATCTATAGAGAACATCGGCACCATCCGTATACACGACATATCGACATTATAGATGAGAGTATAAGGATGTATGAAGAGATGCTTTTGTAGTGAAAACGTTTTCGGGATGTCGTTCGAGTAGACCAGGTAGTTTCGAAACGATGATCGGGAGAACACCGATGCTCGATACCAATTGTTGGTCCGAAGACGAGTGTCAAGTGTAGGGGGGTGAATACACTCGAGTACAAGTTTCTTTTCTCAAACGCGAAGGACGACTAAGTTGTATGTTGCAACCGATGAACAAGTCCTAAATAGTAACCTTCGATCGTGGGTCGAGTGACTCAACTATCGAATTTGTCCTACTGACTTTTGTCCGCACACACAGCAACAATCTCTTCACCGAGTCGACCATAGAACTCGGGATTCAGTCTATTCGGAAGACTTGTGAAGAGAAAATAGATGTCAAGTTGCAATCCATTCGGACGTTGGTAGATTCCTCTCACAAGAAATACAAGGTGAAGATCTTATTATAGAGAGGAACGACCTCCACCGAGGTTTGAAACCATGAAGACAGCCTTGGACATGCTAGCCACTGCATTTGTAGGATTGAACAACAAGGTTGTTCCTGTTCCAACCCCTAGCTCGGTGATGATGCCAAAAAAGGGGAAAGGACACCGAGGGGGAAGAGATCAGTTCTTGGTGCGAGTGGGAAGCCAATCGGCTCATACCGACCCCTCAGGGAGCAGCAAGCAGATGAGGCCTAGGGTGTCTCTAAGCGTCGGCGATGTAGAGCGCGCCGAGACCGGCCCAAGCGGCTCAAGACCGAAGGAGCCCAAAGATTCGAGCAACCCGGACTCCGCGAGAACATGTCAAGGAGGTTGGCTTGACTTCCTTGAAGAAGACTCGAGATGATGAGGAGACTTCTCTGCGCTCCTCCGATGGCGGGTAAAGGAAAGAAAAAGCTTAAACTTCCTACCCCATTGAAGAAAGGGGCGAAGAGATATATCGGTCTCGAGGAACAAGTTCGAGATAGAGGCCGATGAGAAGCTTGCCTCGGGAGATTGTCGAAGCTAAAGTAGCAAACAAACCTAAGAAACCTCCAGCAAAAGCTAAGACCAAAGCCTCGGGAGGAAGGAAGCTCGGTACTAGGCCTCCTCCAAGAAAGCTGAAAATCGGTGATGAGGCCGATAAAGAGAAAGAGAAAGAGACCGAGCAATCAAAAGAAGATCGCATCTCGATTCTCAATGAGAATAGAATGCGAACAACAAGAGCAGCAACAACAGGAGAAGGCCTAGAGCAGAGCCCATTAATAGAAGAAATGCTTGAACTTCGGCATGATTGCCTTGCACAAGGAAGCTAGACATTATCATCTAGAGGAAAATAGGCGTCAAGAGGCTTTAGCAAAGGAAAAGGCTGCTTTGAGGCAGCAAGGGAAGTAGAGAGGTTGAAGCCCGAGGCCACCACCACCTAAGGATACCGAGATCCCATACAAGTATAGGCGAGCGGGGAAGCCCACCGATCGAGAAAATGCACGAGATGGCCAAAAGTGGATAAGTGGATGCCTTGGGAAAGGACTCGAAGTGAGAGACAATGAAGGCTGAGTTTATCAAAAGGTTCTATGTGTGGAATTATTGGCACGATATGCACAAGACCAAAGCCTTTGTTGAATGGCTTCTAGTAAGGGGACCGGGAGATATATGACATAGTTCGGGAAAGCCATAGAAGACAAGGAAGATGTCTAAGTCCCTACTCCTAGACCTTTGCCTCCTCCACGAAGCTTGATGGATCACTTTACACGGAGAGTTATTAAAGGAGAAGGCGTAAGTGCTATCTTAGCTTTGGAACTTGATGATTCGGATCCCCGACGTGCTTGAAGATGAAGAAGCTCCGGAAGGACACTTTTCGAGATGTATGGACTACCTTTGCACGAAGAGAAGCCTAGAGATTTTAAGGTAAAGATCCGAGAGATTCGGGAGATAGCTTCTTATCTTTGTATTTTCTTTTTAGAATGGCATGAGATGTCTTTGATCTTGAACCTCATTCATATATATAAAACATCTTTGTTGTTTAGCCCGACAATACCTTATTGTCTTCATGGATGTCTGTTTATTTAACCTTAACACTCAAAATCACCTAAGTGATTAATGACTCACACACTCACTACTTATATACGTGTTTGTCCGTCTTTACTTAGATTGATAGACTCTATTTGTTTGAGTATGGGGAAATTATTATTTAGGGGAAATTGTTGTTATAATTCTATAATAAATTCCGATACTTCTTCTGTATCCCTCGGTGGATTAGAACTTGATGCACAACTCCACCGATTCCACTTGTAATATTTGTAAGGAGCTTGTATCGATAGTCCGTAGTGTTAGGTTTTGGCATCATCAAATAGGGGAAATTGTTGGGAGATGATAGTATATTTGTTAGAAGATTTCAATGATCCCAAACCCTAATTTGATTGGTGAACCATTGAGTTGTAATAGTAATGTCTTAGTCTGCGAGAGTTTCGGACTCGATAGACATTCCCTCGGCATGGTTCGGGCACTTAGTTACTTTGCTGCGACACTTTAGTAGACTATACGCCTCGGTACCATGGGTGAAAGCTCGGTAGTACTTGGGCTCGGCACGGAAGGATATTGAGAAGTATTTATACTCGGTAGTGCTGGGACTCAACGAGAGCAACATATCAAAGGAGTCGGTAGAACTGGAGTCAACGGGCAAGCGTTCAGCAACTCGTGAGTCGACCTTCGGTAGAGTTAGACTCAACAGAGAGTATACGACTTAACCCAAAGTTAGGGACTTAGCAACAACTTTGATAGTCTCCTGTTTGTCGAGATGATCTTATATGTTAAATCGGTAGAGTCATACGAGGTATTTAGAGAAGTCGGCTCGGATCCGCTTGAGAAGTCTATTTGTCTCAACTACTTTCTACACCTCGACCAATGACGATCGGCTAGTTGTCCAAGTTCCGATTAAAGCTGCAAGTCAACCACTTTCCGTAAATGGAGGGAAAAGATTCGCTAGATTCTTTGAAAGAGCCGTTAGCTACCCAAAAGAGAGTGACACATGGATTGATGTCTCCGAAGTGGATCTTTCCATGGCTCACCTCTATAAATCGAGGAAGATCAAATCGAAGCTCACCCGGACCTAGAACGAGAAAAAGAACACACGAGTGATTACGAGCAAACTCTTACCGACTTAAGATTTCTGCCAAGAACTTCGGAGACACACTTCAAGCGAAAGCGACATACTTGCTCAAGGAACCAAGTTGAATTAGAATCAATAGCCTCTAGTATCCAAGTGATTGAACACGAACCCGAAAGCTTATTCCTCATTTGTTCGTCACTCTAGAAGCCACCATCTTGTTCCCTTCCCTCTAACCTAAGCTCAATGAATATATCCATAGCTTAGATAGAAGGAGTTCATCCCCGACCTGTTCTTTCTTGTTAAGAACTCCTTCATAGTTAGAGAGTTTGTCAAACACTTCGAGTTTGATACTTGTAAACGAGACTTGCTCACTATAATCCTCAAGACCGAGTGCTTGTCCAGTGCACAAACCGACTAAGACTAACTCGAAGTATAATAAAATAGCCTCCCGATCTTTTCGAGACAATGGACGTAGGATTGTTGATATCCGAACCACTTTAAAAATCGCTATGTTATGTTGTTTTTACTATTGCATTGATTTTTGTTCATACCGAAAACTATCATACAAAATTATTCAACCGTGTTTCGGCAAAGCTTAAGAGATTGCACTAATATATTGAAATAGTTTTAATAAAAACGTTTTCAAACTCAACTAAATTGGGCCTACACATTTTCAAACTCTACCGAACTCTTGCGAACGGTACTTGGATTCGACATCGGTTAGCTAGCAGGCCTCGGTATAGTCGATCACTCTATCCACGTGATTTAGAACATCTTA
>CM054804.1:33968692-34038692 GCA_028984105.1 Lavandula angustifolia
TAAATGCTCGCAAAGGTCCTATAAGAACTTCTCGCTTTAGGACCGCCATGTCTAAGAACGAGTTTACTATGAGTATGTTACTCAAATCTTTGGTAGCGGTCAAAGAGGTAATAGGAAAGTGCAAGAGTGCTCAAGTCTTGAATATCCCTAGTAGTTCAAGGAATCCTCCAAAATGCGGAAACCAAAAACAAATGTAAAAGGTGGTCAATTCAAGAAGAGCAAATGGGAGTAAGAAGACGGTCCCTACTGCGACATGCGAATGTCAAAGGAGAAAGGAAGGTTCTTCAAGAGTGGTAAGAAAGGACACCGGAATAATTATAATCCAGATGTCAAGGCAAAGGTAAAGAGACGCGAGTGCCGCTTCTTGTAATCGAAACTGCTCTGGTTTCCTCTTCTATCTTTTGATAGTTCTCCGTTTTTAGTACTTAAAGATGTTTAATATGTGCAATGAGTTTAGGGCGAGACATTATTTCTCGTTTCAAAACTCTGCACCATGGATGGTTATAAATCAAGTTTTGATAGTAAAGTTTCTATCATGAAAGACGATGATTTTATCTCAACAGTAGGACCATTAAATGGATCTTTATATACTATTACTTGTAAACCGCGTAGTTCTATTAATATTAAGCTTCCTCATCATCAAATCCTAAGAAGAGGAAAGAGTCTTCTAAGGTAGACTAAACTTATTTGTGGCACTTAAGAGTAGGTCACATCAAACTTGAATCTGACTCGCAGGTTGGTGGAATATGGATCATTAGAGTCTCTCCAACATTGAACCATTTCCAACTTGCGAAACCCGTTTGGAAGGAAAGGTGATGATTAGGCCTTTCAAGGCAAATGGTTATAGAGCCACGTATATTAAGTTTGATACATTCCGACTTGTGTGGGTCTATGTCTACACAAGGTCGTGGAGGGTATGAGTACTTCGTCACATTTATCGACGATTACTCGAGGTATGGATATGTTTACATTCTTCGCCACAAGTCGGGATCGCTTTGAAACCTTTAAGGAGTTCAAGGACTACTTGATAGAATTTAGTATTACATCCCAACCGACAAAGACCGGGCACGCCACAGTAATGGTGTGTCGTAGAGAAGGAACCGAAGTCTCTTAGAGATGGTTCGGTACGATGATGAGTTATGCAACTTTGCTAGTTTCCTTTGGGGATACGCCTAGAGACCGCAAAGATACTTGCCGAATCGCGCGCCTTCCAAGTCGGTATAAAAGATCCCTTTGAGTTGGGGAGCGGGCACAAACCCAAGATATACACCACTTAAAGATTTGGGATTATCCAACTTAGGTGCTAAATAGGCATGCCAACAAATTGGAATCACGTTCAAGTGATGTTGTTCATAGTGGTATCCGAAGGAAACGAACGGTGGATACTTTTATGATCCTAAAGAATAGAAGATCGTTGTCACCCCTAACGCTCAGTTCTTAGAAGAGGATTACATTAGTAACCATAAATCTTAAGTCGACATCATCCTTGAGGAATTACAAGGTGGTCAAGTTCCACTTGAACAATGCCGGGCCGTGCAAGATAGTACTCCACGAGTAATCGCACAACCGCTAACACCAAATACCGACACCCGTTCAACGAGCGGGAGGGTGATATTTACACCTGATCGGGTATATGTTCACCGGGGAGACGTTTGATCATCTCCCGTAGATGAACAAGATACCGCGGATCCCCGGACTTACAACGAGGCAAAGGGAAGATGTAGATGCACATTCCTAGCGAATCATCATGGACTCGTAATTCTAAGTCCATAATTGATATGGATGTATACGAGATCACCGAACTACCTCGAGGGCCGCAGGGCTATTGGTAGTAAGTGTGTATATAAGAGAAAGAGAGAGGACCGAATGGAGAGATCATGGCGTTTAAGGCCAAAGTTAGTGGCGAAGTGGTTTTACCTGAAAAGAAGGTATCGATTATGAAGATACCTTCTCACCCGTAGCAATGATCAAGTCCATTCGCATTCTCCCTTGCCATAGCAGCACCACATGAACCTAGAGATCCGGCAAATGTATGTCAAAACCGCATTCCTAAATGGTCACCTTGAAAAAGGTAGGGACATCTACATGAAACAACCAAATGGTTATGTGAAGGAGGGCGAAAAGCATCTAGTTTGGAAGCTTAAGAAGTCTATTCATGGACTTAAGCAAGCTTTCCAATAAGATGCACCAGGCGTTATTTAATAATGTTATTTATCCTGGAATTAATTTGTTGAGCCAATTAATTGATAAATATTAGTAGCCCAAAGGATTAATTAATTATATTATGGGCTAATTATTTGGAAGCCCATTAGAAACATACATACATACATAATTATACGCGCACGCGTGAGACGTGTGGAGAGATAGAAATCTTATTTTCTCCAGCCTCCCGACCACCCGTAGGGAGAAAAGGCTCGGGACACGCATCGAAGATCTCGACACACGAGCAACAATTAGAGCCGCGACAACATACGAAGGAGGAAGGTATCGTTCCTAACCTAATATTTCCTTCACAAACCAACCGAGACTACCTCAAAGATAATACATAGCCTCCCGATCTTTCGAGACAGTGGACGTAGGATTGCTGGTTCCAAACCACTTTAAAAATCGCTGTTCTCGTGTGTCCCTTTTTAATCGTTGCATTGATTACCGTTCATACAGAAAGTATTTTCTAAAATCATTCAACTGAGTTTCAGCAAGCTTAATCGATTGCACTAACATACTGAAACTATGTTATTAAAAACGTTTTCTAAACTCCACTGAATTTGGGCCAATATATTTCCGCACTACCGAACTTCACCGAACGGTACCGAATTCTAACTCTAGTCGCCTAGCAGGCCTCAAGAAGTCGGCCACTCGCCACGCGATCCGGTAACAGCCTTATTTGGTCTACTGAACTTGTTCAGTACGACACTCTCCTGAAAAGGACTGTAGTGACTGCTTTAAGTTGAGAAATCGGTTTTTAGGTGTATTAACCGCCCCTCCCCTCTACACCTGAACGTTTATTCTCGGTGCCAACAATTGGTATCGAGCAAGGAGTTCTATAAGACTCTTGTTATTCTCAAATTGTTCTACTTTTTAACGGATCCTTAAAATGTTTTCACCGCATGTCATTCTTCATTCATATGATTATTCACTATGTCCGATATGTCGAATTAGGATGGTACCCATGTTCTCGTGAGAGAACTACTGGGTATGGCGAGTCAAAATGGAGGCTCATCTTACTTCCCTCCACGACAAAGCATTTACAGTAGGTACTAGAGGACTTGACCCTATCGTTCCTATGGTTGATAGCGTCGTAGCTTAGGACCTAGCACAAGGAGGAGGAATGGTGACCAGAAGAAGATCCCTAAAGACAAGTCTCTTCACCCTCGAGGAGGAAGAAGCTTCACAATTTAGACCGAGTCGCGTAAACGCCCCTACTAACCACTCGAACGATTCTTATCTCGGGAGAGTTCAGTCCGCAAGTCCGCGAAGGAACTCCGGGGTGTCTCTAGCGCTACCGAGCCTGGGGGGACTCGAAGATCAAAGCAAACAAACTTGCGCTAGAACTTCGTGGCCGGAGAGACCGCCTCTCATGCCTCGGCGACTCCATTGAAGATCTAAACGCCGATTCACTGATCTGACGAACTTTATCAACGGGCTGGGAGAGACATTCTCTAACCGAGAGATGAATCTCAAAATTTTGAGGGCACTGCCAGACGGTCACTGGACTCCCTATGCTACTTTATTGCGACATTCGATTTAGATGTTGTTACTCCCGACCATATCTTTTCGTAACTTAAAGCCGAGGAGTTCGAGCTCGCCTACCTCAAAGAAAGCAAAGCAAGTCGAAGCCGACACCCAAATCGACCATGCTTTAAAGCATCACCAACACAAATGCTCGGGCGTCTAGCAAGGCCGAACCTTCACTTAGTGATCTACAAGAAGGAAACCTCGGCTAAGAAGTACACGTGCTTGGCCGTAAAGCATCGTAAAGAGAAGGAGAGGCGCAGTAAAATCTCTCAAGAGTCGTCGAGACTCCAAGGGTAAGTCCGAGTATACACCTAAGAGCACTCCCGACTCACATAATTCCGAATGCAGAAACAAGAGGACTCACCAACAAAGACAAGTAGAGCAAAGAAGAGAGAGTCACTACCCGCTATAATCGCAAAGAAGTCGGACACTATCGCATGATTGTCCCGAGCTCATGCCGTTGAGAGAGCAACACGCAAAGCTAGAAGGGAGAAGTTCATCAAGAAACGCCAAGCGTGTATAGCCGGTGAACCTCGACTACTCGATGAAGTCGATTCCTTCACGGATTCACTCCGAAGATGAAGCGGCATTCATGGCCGCTGAGCTTGAAGAAGACGCCGAAAAGTGTCTCATGGAAGGAGAAGAGGATGAGGTAAACTCTCACGCTCCATTTAACTCCTCTTCACACCGCACACACGATACCATTCAAGGTGTAGATGAGAATCGGACATCGCGATCGCATATGAAGAACTACTCGACGAGTAGATTCGTATAAGTCTTTAGCTCAAGAAGACTCTTCGGAGTTGGATACCCCGAAAGTGGAGAATCGAGACTTTCTCGGGAGAGTCGCTGATACCGAGTCGAAGGACGTGTGTTGAGACTCGTGGATGAGATAAACTCTCGATGGTCAAGCTCTCAAAGATCAAGAAGATCAGATTTTAGTATCGACCAATGACTTAACTCCAAAAGATACGTAACCGAGTCTATCAAGCAAGAGTTGTCAGGACTTCAAACCGAGCAAGAACCGCCGAATAAAAGTGATGATGTCCGGAGGAACCTCGATGACAGAGCGGTACATGGGCGCCGAAAAGAAGCTCGAGGCGATGCTTGCAAGCAACAAGCATAAGCACCGCAAGGAGGGACATGGATTCAGCCATGGAGCCTCCTCATCCGCCCCCGTACGCCGTAAAAACCGGCTAGCCGATAGGTTTGTTCAACGGGAGACCATCAACGCAGAGATTCCAAACCCCCAGCCAAGAACAAACAAAAGATGAAGGCACCTCATCCCAGCCATCAAGATTCTCGTCAAGAAGATCAAGCACAAAGTCACCCCAAGACAAGGCCAAGGGGGAACCAAGACAATGCTAAGTGGGCCGATCAAGATGGACCTCCACAAACCGACACATCCAGCTCAAGATGGGTCATATTACTATGATCCCATAGTCAAAAGAGGACCCAAGAGTCGAAGAAGAAAAAGAAAGTCGCATGCAAGGCAAAGGTCACAGCCCACCTACTTAGAAGATCAGACTCCCGAACCCGTGAAGCCTCGAAGTCAAGATCGACTCACCCAAAGGGTCAAATATGTTGATCAAAGTGGGAAGAAACCGCCCGAGACCACCAGGTCGTAAGACAGATCCGGGTTTCCAAAACTAACATCTAAGGACCCAAAATCAAAAATAAAGGGTACCTAAATATAATTCTATTTTGCAGTGCACAAGGACCCTTGGTATGTGGACAAGCAGATGCTCAAGACATATGACTTACCAAAAAAGACCAACTCGAAGAATTATACTACTAAAGAAGGACCCCGAATCGAGTTTGGAGACAACGCAAAAGGCCTATACCGTATGCTATGGAACACTCAACTTTGGAACCGCAAATGAACAGCTCCAAGAGTATCATATGTTGAAGCACTTCAAAGATAATCTTCTCTCCGTTAGTCAATTTTGTGATAACTCGAATAGAGTGATTTTTGACGCCGATTTCTCTCGATGTCATTGATAAATATAAAGGGGAAAAACAACATGTGGTCAGTGTTCGTACAAAAAGAATATCTACGTAGTCGTTGGGAACTTAGCCGAACCTAAAGCTTGTTTGTTGGCAAAGAACGACAAATGTATAGGTGGCTCGGGCACGTAAGACTCAAATGCCATCTCAACTTCAAGACGCCGAACAAACTAGCTAGAAACACTCTAGAAGAGGACCGCCGAATGAAGTATTCAAGAAAGACACTCAAGCAGAAGCATGTCCCGAAAGGAAAGCAAATAAGGAATCAAAA
This sequence comes from Lavandula angustifolia, assembly GCA_028984105.1. Classification (NCBI taxonomy): domain Eukaryota; kingdom Viridiplantae; phylum Streptophyta; class Magnoliopsida; order Lamiales; family Lamiaceae; genus Lavandula; species Lavandula angustifolia. The sequence continues at coordinate 33,974,706 of CM054804.1, forward strand.
TCCTCCTTTTCCATTCCTTCCAATCGATGGAATCCTTCACCGCTACATATGGATTTGTTCGGTCCATTTCTTCGGTGACGATCGTAGGCAAGAAGTACGCTTTAGTTGTCATTGATGACTAATCACGCTACACACGGGTCATATTTATTCGGCCAACAAGTCCGACGTCAAACAGAGTTACCAACGCTTCTAAAAAAAGCTCAATGTCGAGAAGAACACCAAGATCATCAAGATACGTTCGGACAGAGGAATTGAGTTCCTTAACTCGATGGTGGAAGAGTTCCGCAAGCCGAAGGCATAGGGCACGAGACGCTGCCGCCGCGCGCACGCCTCAACAAAATGGGGTTGCCGAAAGGAAGAATAGAACACTCAAAGAAGCGCAAGAACCCGACTCAGCACTCGGGACTCCCAACCAAATTCGGGCGTAAGATAGCATACATCGCATGTTATACTGTCGAACAGATCCCTAACGTAAAAAGCCGCATAAGAAGACACCACATGAATTATGGAACGACATGTGTAGCCTTCTTTATCCTATTTCCATATTATTTTTTTTGTTCATGCTTTATCCAAAATAATGGGAAGGATCCGTTGAAGACTTTTGATAGCAAGTCGACTAGGGAGTCTCTTAGGATACTCCCTGTCCGGCAAAGCCTTCAGAGTCTTTAACTATCGGATCCTTTGCGTGGATGAAAGTCCTCATGTTGTTTTTAATGAGTTTGCTACCGAAGACAGAAAGCCTTCGAAAGGTGAACTCTAAAACCAGAATCCGAGGACATCGAAGAAGCGCTATAAGATCTCGAGCATGAAAGACAAAGTTGAAAAGATCCAAATTGGTTGGGATGATGATTCGTGATCGAAGAAATCAAGATAAGTCTATCGAATCTTAGCCACAGCAAATAAATAGCCGAACAGATTGACCGTGACCTAACGTAGTCAATCCCAAGTAACCTCTGTCGATGAAGAAACCCAAGTGATAATCGAGACCTCCTATCAAGATAATAATTCAAGGGAACAAATGAAGTTCCCGAGCTAAATGCCCCCGAACCCGGTGACTCAAGAGACCCAACTCTAGTAACCGAATAGCTTCAATCTCGAATAGTACAACCGAAGTGCTTAACTCACCTACTATCCTGTCTTGAACAAATCTCGGATGAAGAGTTGAAACATCGTAGATCGTGGCCGGACGCTCACACTTCTCGGTTTAATTATTGGAGATCCTTCAGCAAGCGTAAAGACAAGATCCAAATTCTCGTCGGGTGACAAAGCGCATTATATTCCTACTTCTTGTCTATCAAGAACTTAAGTCAGCTTGAGGATGCACTTAAGGACGCCGATGGATCATAGCCATGCAGACGAGCCGAATCGCTCACGAGAAACGAAGTATGGGAACTTGTTGACAAACCCCCCCTTGCCAACATGTGATTGGAACTAAATGGGTCTTCAAGAACAAGCGAGATGAAAACAACGTTATAGTAAGGAACAAAGCAAGACTCGGGGCAAAAGGCTACCGTCAAGTCAAGGAATAGATTTCGATGAAACTTTCGCCCCAAAGCTGCAAGATTGGAAGCAATCGACTATTCCTAACCTCGCGCAACACATCATCAATTCGTAGTTTATCAAATGGATGTGAAGTCTCGCCGCTCCCGAACGGCGTGCTAAAAGAAGAAGTTCATGTAGAATAGCCTCCCGATTTTCAGCAGGGACATCAGGTCTACAGACTCAAAAAGGCTCTATACGATACCCTATCTGAGTAACCAAGATCATCAAGATACGTCTCGTACAGAGGAACCGAGTTCCCCGAATTCTATGGTGGAGGAGTTCTCGCAAGCGTAAGGGCATAGAGCATGAGACGCCCGCCGCGCGCATGCCTCAACAAAATGGGGGTGCTAAAAGGAAGAATAGAACACTCAAAGAAGCAGCAAGAACCCTACTCGCAGACTCAGGACTCCCAACCAAATTCTCAAGGTTAAGCTACCGACACCGCATGTTATACTCTGTAATAGAACTCTACCGACAAAGCAACATAAGAAGACACCATATGAATCATGGAACGACAGAAGCCTTCTTTATCTTATTTCCATATTTTTGGGAGTTTGTACTTTATCCACAATAATGGGAAGGGATCAACCGAAGACTTTTGATAGCAAGTAAGACCAGGAGTCTTCTTAGGATACTCCCTGGACAAAGAAAGCCTTCAAAGTCTTTAAATATCGGACCTTTGCGTGGAGGAAAGCCCTCATGTTATTTTTAATGAGTTTGCTATCAAGACAGAGCAGAACTCTAAACCCGAATCCGAGGACATCAAGAAGTAGCCACAGAAGATAAAATTGAAAAGATCCAAACTGTGTGTTGGGATGACGATTCGTATGAAGAAACTCGAAGATAAGTCAACTAAATCTCATCCAACAAAGCAGTAGCCGAACAGTATTGACTCTACCGAACGTAGTCAATCCTGTGCAACTTAGGTCGATGAAGAAACCCAAGTGGTAATCGAGACCGAGGATAATAATTTAGGGGGTACAAATGAAGTTCCTAAGCTAAATGCCCCTAAAACCCTGGTGACTCAAGAGATCACACCTCGTGAATCGAATTGCTTCAATCTCGTAATAGTACTATCTCGTGTTGAACAAATTTCGAAGAATAGTTGAAACATCGCGAGATCGTGGCCGGACGCTCACACTTCGATTTGATTATTGGAGATCCTTCAAAGAAGCGTAAAGATAAGATCCGCATTCTCGTCAGTGGAGAAAGCGCTTTATATTCCTCGCTTCTTGTCTACTCAAGAACCTCGCAAGCCGACGATGCACTTAAGGACGCCGATTGGATCATAGCCATGCAGAGGAGCTAAATCAGCTTCATGAGAAATCATATGGGAGCTTGCTGACGACACCCGGCATCAACATGTGATTGGAACCAAATGGGTCTTCAAGAACAAGCGAGATGAAAAAACAACGTTATAGTAAGGAACAAAGCAAGACTCGTGGCAAAAGGTTATCGCTAAGTCAGAGGAAAAGATTTCGATGAAACTTTCACTCCAAACTGCAAGATTGGAGGCAATCGTACTATTCCTAGCTTACGATCACATCGAGATTCGTGAGTTTATCAAATGGATGTGAAGTCTCGCGTTCCCCGAACGGGCGTGCCGAAAGAAGAAGTCTATGTAGAACAGCCCTCCCGGCTTTCAAAGCAGGACATCGGCCCACGTACCTCGTAAAGGCTCGTGATAGGTTAAAACAAGCACCTGTGGCGTGGTATGATACCCCGTCCGAGTTTCTTCTTTAGAAAGTGTTGGTCCCGAGTGTACGGTCAGTGTATGTTTTCGTCGTTTAAGCTTATGCACATTTTCTCTTCTTTAAGTGTCCTCTATTTATAGAGCAGTAGATTGGAAAAAGATCCGTTGGAGACGATCTTCTTCTTTCTCTCTCTTTTGGTAGCAAACGGCTCTTTTGAAGTAGGTAACAAAATGGTGCTTTCCCATCTTTTTTAGGTAAAGGTTTGACTGGCAGCCTTTAAAGCAGTGAGAAGACACGTGTGTTCTTGTCATTCGTCGAGACGGATAGAGTAGTTGAGACAAAGACAGACTTCAAGACAAACCTAAGCCGACTTCTCTCTTCCTCATATATGACAATGCCGATTGTTTTTCAAAAGTATCTCGACGCCGTAAGACCGGCCTACCGATGCCGAGTCCGATCCCATATTCGCAGGTAGATAGCCGAGTAAAGTCAATCAAGATCGCTCGAGTTCAGACGGAACCAGCTTCCCGCCGAGTTCGGGCCTCCACTTTACTCTTTCGCATACCGCTCCCGCCGAGTCCAAGATACCGAGTTTTCTACCTCGGTGTTAAGGCGACATAATCTACCGAGTGCCTTGATCAGAACGGAGTGTCTACCGAGTCCGAAACCTCGTAGACAAATAACGATTACAACGGAATGGTTCACCAATCGATAGGGTTTTGGGATCTTCAAATCTTCTCAACATTCGTAGTACTAGGCCGAAAGCATGGTTCAAGATAGAAGATAGAATCATTTCCCATCGAGTAAGACTATGCCGAGGATAGAATCATCACCCAATAATTTCCCCTATTTGATGATGCCAAAACCTATCATCTATGCTAACACTAAAACGTAAATGGAGCTCCTTACAATATTACGTGTATGATCACGGAGTTGTTCCAAAGATTTCTAGATTATCGAGAAAAACAGTGGCAAAAACACAATTTCCCCCATTACATAGAAACTAGACTAGCAGAATCTAATAAAGTAATAAACCTGACAAGAAAGTAAATAGAGTGAGTGTGTGAGTCACCATCACTTCAATGATTTTGAGTGTTAAAGCATAATACAAACACGATCGAATAGACAACAAGTGGTTGTCGAGCCAAAATCGATTTGTATATAAGAGTTATTCGCATTAGTACAATTACAAATCTTGCTAAGCTAGGAAGAATAGAACTAAGCCTAGGAGCCCTTAAAATGCTTGATCCCGTCCATGAATCCTCGAGATTGCGTCTCTCGGGCAAAGCCGCACTCCATACATCCGGTATGTGTTCTTCCCTCGCCCAAGTATACTTCACTTCAGCCTTCTATTACCCCAAAGTGGATTGAGTCATCATTTCTTCTAGGTGGAGGTATGATTCTGGGGCTCCGTAACACCGACTTCTATACCTTCGCATACGGCTTTTATGCAAGTATGTGTATAGATCACGCTCACTTATCATCATCCATTCCGTGTAGGCATCACCTTAGTCATGTCGGGCCGTAACCTCCGTAAATAATTGCGCTTGATGAACTCTATCTTTGCCGATTCCCATCTCTCGAGTAAATTGAGCAGGTGTATCCAATTGTCTCCGTCTTTTGGCCATCTATGTGATTTCAGATCAGCCGGCTTCCCGAACCTTCGTATCGATAAGGAATATCGCCTTTTGAAGGTACTCTCACCGGGCCTCTTCCTCGCTCTTTTTCTCGCCGCTTCAAGGTCCGCCTCCCGCATTCTCGTCTCGGCACCGAACTTGTCTAGCCTTTTCGCCCCGTATAGGTATCCGTTCATTTGGTCGAATATGGCTTCAATTTCATCATCTTGGGCTTCAAAGGATTTCGAGGAATATCTTCGATTCAAAGCAGGGTACTTGATTTTTCTTTGACGTACCCCGCTTCTCGCTGCTTTGCCGCTTTTGCTCCTTCTCCTTCTCCCTATCTTCTTCATCCTCGATAATTAGTTTCCTTGGAGGTATCCTAGCAGCTTTCTTCCTCCTCGAGCCGGAGATTTTGTCTTTCCTTTGGATGTGCTTAGACTTTGGTTTATTAGCAGCCTTCTATTTCAAAGAATCTCCCTTGCCGCCTTCTCATCACCTGCAATTTGAGCCTCCTCCTCACCGAAATGTATCTCTTCGTTTCTGGGCCGGAGGGGTTGGGAGAATCAAGCACTTTCTTTGCCTTTTCCCCGAGCAAGGTGGAGGGAGAGGAGCCTCTTCCTCTTCTCGACTCTTCCCGCTCAAAGATACTCGCAACCTCCTTGATAAAATCGGCCGGAGTCCTGGGCTGCATGAGTAGCCCGGGTTCCCGAGCCACTTGGGCCGCCTCACCGTGCTCGCAGCCAAGACACCCCGGGCCTTACCCTCCGTCCGAGTCCGAGTCGGAGTCCTCGCTTATCTCGCCACGGACTTGGTCTTTTTCGCGATCTCATGAAGCCGTCCCCTTAAGTAATTTGGGCGTAGTTTTGGTAGGGGTCGGCTTCTCGCACTCTTCTCTTTTCCTTCCCCTTTTTGGCATCATCAATTACACTGGGGTAGGGACGAGTACCTTCTTGTCTAGGCGTGTGTAGACCATGGATCTTTGTCGCTGCCCAAGGCAGCTCATTCCTCTCATTAGTCGGGCTCCTCCGAGTATTGCTTATGGGAGAGGTCACCGCCGCCTTGAATTCCGCGCTTCTCGTAAATCTTATCCTCCACCACCCGCTGAATGTTGTTAAGTCGGATCTCCGTAGCCTGGGCTTGTTCAAATGAAGGACTCAAGATGAGTGGACATTGAAGCCCGGAATGCTTCGAGAAGTTTGGCTTGTCCTTCCCGAATGATTCTCGAGCTGATCATCAAACTCGTCGCCGCTTAGCTAAAGCTTCGGATACAATTTCTCGTAGACAACAGGGGCGGCCGATTTAGACACCGATGTTTTCAGCCCTCGTAGCTCATGGCTGTGGCTAGCGCAACTATTTCCACACCTTGTGGACGGCCTTCGCAAGAGCTCGATTCTCGGATTCCCCGAGCGGTGAGAGCTTTTGCTACGGATCGAGATCTCTTGGAAGTTGGGCCGGGTGCGCCGGTTCGTAAGTCGACTCCAACAAGAGCCGAGCGGGCTCGCCGAGGATGAAGCACCAGCCGTGGACTTCGCAGTCCAAGGATACGGAGTGGAGGTTGACTCCGGCCGGCAGCACGTGTATCCTTGTCCCCGGGATTTTCCTCATCGGCTTTCGTGGCTCGAATCACTGGGTGGATCTTGACCATCGTGGTCCGATCCATCCGAGGGTGCCGAGCCGGTAGCTAGCCGCCCGTCATGTATCATTCCCAAAGATAGCAGCCCTCGTGTTCTCCATGGTGCCGAGGTCGGCAGCTCGTAGTAGCCTATTTGCTCCCTCAACTTCAATTCTTCTTCATGAAGCCGCTAAGGTGAGTAGTGGAGTACTAGACGTTGTAGTTGGGGCCACTCATGAAATCGCAAAGAACATGTGGAGCCTTGCCGATTTTGTAATGAGCAACGCATCGTAGTAGTCAAGCAAGCTCGGAATCGTTGAAGAATTTCTGGGATGCTCGGATATGATCACCGAATCTTCCATCCCAATTGTCTCTTCTTCGATGTCGTCTCTGACTCCAAGTCTATGGGAGACGCCCGAGTCTCAGGCAGAGGCACACCGGCCGGAGTGGTGGAACCGGAAGGGGGCCGCCAAGACGCCGAATCTCCTCGCTATGTGCTTCGCAGCTTCCCTTGTTCCACTTCTACGGGTTCCTCGCTGGAGACGGCCTTCTCCACCGATCGAGTCTTCTCGATGATTCTCGACTCGTCTATCGCCCGCCGAGGCTGAATAGGTTGGCCGAGTAGCCTCGAGCAAGCAGGAACTTCGTGGAGAAACCTCTCGTGTTCGAGGGGCACGCCCTGGGAATGACTTTCCTCGCTTTTTAGCCGGTGCCTTTGGAGTTTTTGGCCGGAGGTGTTCTCTTCTTCGAGGGTGTAGCCCGGCCGAGGCTTGGTCCGCCGAGTTACTGCCGAGGGACCGACCCGATCGCCGAAGAGCAAAGCAGCTTTGTTGTGGAATCCGACCTTCTTCACATTAAAAATACTCCTTGTCACCGTAGGTGATTGGTTCAGATCCGCAGACATCCTCTATTATTATGGACAGCTCTTCAAACCCATAAAGAAGCTTGCCCTTTGCACTCGCCGTGCAAGAGGCCTTGTCGAATTTTGCCGCCCGAGCCATGAATTCACGGATAAAGAACTCCGTCCAATTAATCCCGGGCTCTATCATATATGGCCATCATGAGTTGGATCTTGAGCCTCGATACTTGGATCGAATGAGCCTCGTTGGGTCGGGCCGGCAGTCAGCCGTGGCCACAATATAAGCTAAAGCTCAGCATCGAGGCAAAGATGTTGTTTTTAGGAAAAGCACCTCCAAGGTCGTGTGCTTTCCACGCAATATTGTCAAATAGTCATCTACAAGATCATCCTTGTACCCCACAAGATCGGCTCCTTCGTAAGGCGAGATCAAAAACTTCTCTTTAGTGCCTCCTTGAGTGATATTTGCTTCAGACCGGAGAAGCATCCTTGATCTCGTGAACGGCGAATCTTCCGATTATGTCCCCGCCTACCGAGCCGAATTAAGATAGACTTCGGCCACCCGCCTCGGGAGGAAGTATGTCGGCTTCCTTGAAAGATAACTTTCAAGCCCCGACTCTCGAGAGCCGAGAAGATCTCGTCCATATAATCGAGATCACAAGCGTTGAACTCCATGGTCAGCTCGAACCAAACACGATCCTTATACAGATTTCTTGCATGTTAATCGGAGCGTACACCGAAATATTTTTTCTTGCCATTGTACTGTCACACTAGCATTTATCGCATCGATTTAAATAAAAACAAACTTTGTATAGCGATTCCGAAAAAAATAAAAATTAATTCGTGTAGCGCTTGTAATAAGCATACCGAAAGAGAGATTCCGAAAGGATATGCAAGAGGGGATTGCAAGGAATGATCTCATAATTTTCGGATGTAGAGGATTTTAAGTGCTGTAATGGCGGTTTCTAAAGATATGATCGAAAATATATATCTAACATGAAGGTGAACGGTTTTCGATCAAAGGCGGAGTTTAAACTTGCTTTTATGAGATGGACGGTCAAGATTAAAAGATATATGAAGTAATGATCACATATGCCGCCTAAGTCAAAGCCGCTGTAAATATGCCTAAGTAGTAACTATGAGATGACATGCATTAAATGCGTGCGTAGTTCAAAGAAACTTGTGTATGGAATGTCGTGCATTAAATATAAGGCCGTTAATAATAAATGACAAACTTAGGATATTTAATAAAGCATGCTGAATCTTCATCATAATGCATTACTGCGTTTTATTCGTTTCTACCGAGTAGAGATCGCAAACCCGTCACCGAACATAGTAGTCACCGATACCTCTTGTAGATAGTTTTCTCGTCTCTATGTACCGAATTTACTCAAGATTGAGAGTGATCATTCCCCCTTACCGAATGATCCTCTCCTCCGGAACCTTCTTACCGATCGGGTCAAGTAGGGTCCAAAGCAGACCTAGCTCTACCGAAAGTTCTTTGAACTCGGGATTCGACTAGAGGTTTGGTCGAATCTCACCCTTTGTTTGTCGTAAGATGGATCTTTTCCATTCTGATATCCTTCTTTTCGACATGGTCGCGAATGAAGTGATGCCTAATGTCCACGTGTTTGCATCTCGTGTGTAGTACAGGGTTCTGAGTGATTGCAATAGCACTGGTACTGTCGTAGAATATCGGCACTTTATTCTCGAATGACGTCATAGTCTCTTAGCCGCCGTCTCACCAAAGGATTTGGGCGCAACAACTTCCAGGCAGCCATGTATTCAGCCCCGTGATTTGACGTGGCTACCGAGTGCTGCTTCTTTGAAAACCATGAGATCAGCTTACTGCCCTAGGAACTGACAAGTTCCTGAAGTTGATTTTCGGTCAATTCTACATCCTGCATAGTCAGCATCAGAGTAACCAGTTAGTTCAATATTATCATCAGTTGGATACCATAAACCTATGTCAGGTGTTCCTCTGAGGTAGCGGAGAATCTTCTTTGCTGAGTCCATGTGGCTCTGCTTAGGATTCGCCTGAAATCGAGCGCAGACACCTACAGCATAAGTTATGTTAGGACGAGTAGCTGTTAGATATAATAAGGAACCAATTATTGCACGAAATTCAGTTTGGTCTACTGATACTCCCTCTTTATCAAGATCGATTTTCATATTCGTGTTCATCGGGATCTTGATAGGTTTGCCGGATGTACAACCGAATCTTTTGATGAGGTCTCGAGTGTATTTACCTTGGTTAATGAACGTTCCCTTTTCAGATTGTTTGACTTGAAAGCCAAGGAAATAGTTAATTTCACCAATCATTGACATCTCGAACTTGTCCTTCATCATTTTCTCAAACTGCTGACACATGACGACGTTCTTTGATCCGAAGATAATGTCGTCTACATAGATCTGCACGAGTAATAAGTCGCCTTCCAATCGAATGCCGAACAGCGTGCGATCATCGTGCCTTTCTCGAAAACCCTTTCGAAGAAGAAACTCGACAGTGGTATCGTACCAAGCCCTGGGTGCTTATTTTAACCCATATAGAGCCTTTCTAAGTCTATAAACCTGATATCCCTGCTGAAAGCCGGGCGGTTGTTCTACATAGACTTCTTCTTTCAGTACGCCGTTCAGGAACGCAGACTTTACATCCATTTGATAGACTCTCGAATCTTTGATGTGTTGCGTAGGCTAGGAATAGTTTGATTTGCCTCCAATCTTGCAACCGGAGCGAATGACTCATCGAAATCTATTCCCTCACCTTGACAAAGAGCCTTTAGCCACGAGCCTTGCTTTGTTCCTTACTATGACGTTGTTTTCATCTCGCTTGTTCTTGAAGACCCATTTTGTTCCAATAACGTGTTGATGCCGGGGTCCGTTAACAAGCTCCCAAACTTCGTTTCTCGTGAACCGATTCAGCCTCCTCCCCGCATAGCTATGATCCAAGCCAAGATCTTTAAGTGCATCCTCAATCGTCCGAGGTAATTAGTAGACAAGAAGCGTGAATATAATGCGCTTTCTCCTGATTGTAACTGGATCTTGTCTTGACTTTTGCCGAAGGATCTCCAATGATTAGATCGAGAGTGTGAGCATCTAGCCACGATCTACGATGTTTCAGTCTCTTCATCCGAAATTTGATCAACACGTATAGTAGGTGAGTTTGGAATTTCAGCCGTACTATTCTCGAGATTGAAGCAATTCAAGAATGAGAGTGTGATCTACTTAGTTTCCGGAGTTCAAGGGCATTCCCTCAGAACATTAATAGATGTTCCCCCGAGTTGTTACTCTCGCAGTGGTCTCAGCATTACCTCTAAGGTTTCCTCATCGACCTGAGTTACCCGGGATTGACTCGTCTCGTAGAGAGTCAACTGTTAAGCTACTTGCTCGCCGGTTGAGATTCGCAGACTTGTCTTCGCTTCGTCTCGAATCATCATCCCAACATAGCCGGGATCTTTCGTGCTTTGTCTTTTAAGCTTAGATCCCGTAGCCGCTTATCGATGTCCTCGTATTTAGAATTAGAGTTATTGCTCCCGTCTTCGCAGCAAACTCATTAAAAACAACATGAGGGCTTTCCTCCACGCAAAGAGTCCGATAGTTGAATACTCGAAAGGTTTGCCGACCCGAGAGTATCCTAAGAAAACTCCCCGATCTCGACTTGCTATCAAAAGTCTTCAGCCTGATCTTTCCCATTATTCTCGATAAAGCATGAACAACCAAAGATATGGAAATAAGATAAAGAAGGCTTCCTAGCAGCCTCCATAGTTCATATGGTGTTCTCTTATGCCGCTTTGTCGCAGAGATCGGTTCCGAGTATAACATGCAAAGGTCGGGCTGCTTCTCGCCCATAATTTGGCTGGGAGTCCCGAGTCCTGCGAGTAGAGTTCTTGGCCGCTTCTTTGAGTGTGCGATTCTTTCGTTCAAAGCAACCCCGTCTCGCCGAGGTGCGCGCAGCACAGATGTCTCATGCTCAATTCCTTCTTTTTGCGTTAACTCCTCTACCATGGAATTAAGGAACTCGGTCCTCCGTCGAACGAATTTTGATTATCTTGGTGTTCTTCTCGACACCGAGCTTTTTCGGAAGTGTTGGTAACTCTGTTTTGACGCCGACTTGTCGGCAATGAATATGACCCATGTGTAGCGCGAGTAGTCATCGATGACCACTAAAGCATATTTCTTGCTCTCGATCGTCACCGGAGAGACCGGACCGAACAAATCCATATGTAGCAACCGAAGGATTCCATCGCTGGAAGGAGATGGAACAGGTGGATTTTGATTCCTTGTTTGCTTTCCCTTCGTAAATGCTTCACACCGAGTGTCTTTGCTGAATACTTCATTCGGGCAAACCCCTTGCTAGAGTGTTCCTTGCTAGTTTGTTGAGCGTTTTGAAGTTGAGGCGGCCGAGTCTCCTATGCCAAAGCCATCCCGTACGGTTGTCATTCTTCGCCAAACGGACAAGCTTCGTGTTCCGCCGAGTTCCGCCGCCTACATATATATTCTTTTTACGCGAACCCGATAACACCGTTTTCCCCCGGATTTATCAATGACATCACGTAAAACCAGTTGTTAAAAATCACTCTATTCGAGTTATCACTGCACTGACTAACAGAGAGAAGATTATGTCAAGTCCTTCAACATATGATACTCTAGGAATTGTAAGGCGCTCCAATGCCGAGTACTCCATATCCTCTTGTATAGCCTTTGCATTGTCTCCAAACTCACTCCGGGGTCCTTCTTCGCCTATATAATTCTTCGCAGGTTCCTTTGGTGAGTCATATGTCTTGAGCATCCACCGTCCACATACCAAGGATCTTTGTGCACCCGCAAAATGTAATTATATTCTCGGTACCCTTTATTTTGTTTTTGGGTCCTTAGATGTTAGTTTTAGTAACCCAAATCTCGTTTAACAACCCCGGTGGTTTCGCATGCTTTCTTTCCACTTGAAGTCAATATACTTGACCACCGGATCGGTCAAAGCCGACTTCTTAGGCCGTTCGTCAAAGTTCTGGAGTCCGGATCTTCTTAGCCTCGGTGGGATCGCCGACCTTTGCCTTTTGTGCATTTTTCTTCTTTTTTCCGACCTTGGAACCTCTTCTTCTCGACTATGGGATCATAGTAATATGACCCATATTGAGCCGGATGTGTCAACCGAGGTGGTCCATACCGATCGCCCCACTTAACTCGCTAGTTCCCCCTTGACCGAACCAGGGTGTCTTGGTACGATCTTCCGGTCGAATACTGATACGTAAGATGCGGTGCTTTCATCTTTTGTTTGTTCTTTGGCCGAGGGGTTCGTAACATTTGCATTGATTGTTTCTCCTCGAACAAAGCTATCGGCTAGACGCACTTCCGAGTGTACGGGGCGCATGAGGAAGCTTCCCGGTTGAAACCAAGTCCCTCCTTACAGCTGCTTGGGCTTGTTGCTTGCAAGCATAGCCTCCAGCCTTCTTTTCGCCCATGTAACGCTCAACCATCGTGCTCTTCCGCACATCATCACTCCTTTTCGCATGTCGTGCTTGGTCCGAAGTCCCGACAGCTCTTGCTTTAGTAGACTCGGCCAAGATCTTTCTCGAGTCGTCATTGGTCAAAACTGAAATTCGATCTTCTTGATGCCGAGACTTGGCCATCGAGAGTTCATCTCTTCCCCGAGTCTCAACGTAAGTCCTTCGGCTTCGCAGCGGCCCGACTCTCCCGAGAAAGTCTCTCGATTCTCCACTTTCGTGGTATCCAATTCCCGAAGAGTCTTACTCGAGCCGCGCACTCATTTGAATTTGTTCATCTAATAATTCTTCATAGAAGGGTCGTGATGTCCAAATTCCCATCCGCACCTAAAACAAAGGTCGTGTGTGCATTGTGAAGAGGAATTAAGTGGTTCATGAGAGTTTACCTCATCCTCTTCTCCCGTCAATAGGCACTTTTCGCTTGTTTCTTCAGCCTTCATGCTCTAAGGCCATGAAAGCCGCTTCATCGTCGATGAGTCCATGAAGGAGTCGACTTTTTTTCGAGTCGTCCGAGATTTCGCCCGCAATATAGGATTGTCTCTTCCGGGCGAATTTCTCTCTCCTTGCCTTACGTGCCGCGCGTTCAAAGACTATCGAGCTCGTGACAATCATATTGATAGTGTCCTAGCTTTTTGCAACTTGTAGCAAGTGATGACTCTTTCTTCTTTGCTTTTACTATCCTTTGATGGTGCCGAGTCATCCTTCTTTCTCGCATTCGAAGATTGTGAGTCAGAGTGCGTTTTGGAGTATAACTCGACTTACCTTTTGTGTCTCGGTATGCTTTAGCCGGTTTTCGTGCCTCTCCTTCTCCTTCGATACTTCACAACGAGCAACGCATACTTCGAGCGAGACTTCCTTCTTGTAGATCATTGAGTGAAGGTTCGGCCTTACTCGTTGTCTTGCTTGTCGCCGGAGATGCTATGCCGACCGATGCTTTGAAGGCATGGTCAATTTTATTGTCGCTTCAGCTCTTTGCTTTCGTTGAGGTCTCGTTGAACTCAAACTCTTCCGCCCGAAGTTCCGAAAAGATATGGTCGGGAGAGACAACATCTAAATCGAATGTCGCAATAAGGTGGCAAAAGGTGTCCAATGGTCCGTCCCAGTGCCCCTCAGCATCTTGAGATTCATTTCTGCTGGCCGAATGTCTTTCCCACCCATTGATGGAATTCATCGATTCGTAACCGACGTTCGATCTTCTATTTTGTCACCAGCATGAGAGACAGACTTTCCCAGCCTTTTGGAGTTCCAGCGCGCTTGTTAGCTTTTATCTTCTCGAGTTCCACGACTCGGCAGCGCTAGAGCGTCCCGCAGTTCCTTTGCGCTTTGCATTCCCGAACCCCGCCAAGATAAGAATCACTAAGAGTGGTCAGGATGGCATTTTCGGCGACTCGGTCCTAAGTTTTGAAGCTTCTTCTCTTCTAGAGTGAAGAGACTTCGTCTTTAGGGATCTTCTTCCTGGCCACCATTCCTCCTCCTTCAGCTGGGGCCCGAGTCATGATACTATCGATAATGGGAACAATAGGTCCATCTTCAAGCACTTACCATACTATCATGGAGGGATGTCGATGTGCTTCCATTCTGACTCGCCATACTCCATAATTCTCTACCGAGAACATGGGTACCATTCTTATCCCTGACATATCAGCCATATAAAAATAATGATATGAATGTAGAGTGATATGCAGTGAAAACAATTTTCCGGATCCGTTCAAGTAGACCAGTTTCAAGATAACACGAGTCTTAAGGAACTCCTGCTCTGATACCAATTGTTGGTCCCGAGTGTACGGTCAGGTGTATGTTTTCGTCGTTTAAGCTTATGCACATTTTCTCTTCTTGAAGTGTCCCTCTATTTATAGAGCAGAGATTGGAAAAGATCCATTGGAGACGATCTTCTTCTTTCTCTCTCTTTTCGTAGCAAACGGCTCCTTTGAAGTAGGCAATAGTGTGCTTTCCCACCTTTTTAGGTAAAGGTTTGACTGCAGCTTTAGCAGGTGAGAAGACACGTGTGTTCTTGTCATTCATCGAGATGGATAGAGTGGTTGAGACAAAGCACATACTTCAAGGCAACCGAAGCCGACTTCTCTCTTCCTCGTATACGACAATGCCGATTGTTTCAAAAGTATCTCGACGCTCGTAAGACTGTCTACCGATGCTGAGTCCGATCCCGTATTCGCAGGTAGATAGCCGAGTAAAGTCATCGAAGATCAGCCTCCGAGTTCGTGAACTCGCCTCGCCGAGTTCGGGCCCACCGACTCTTCAAGCATAGTGCTCCCGCCGAGTCCAAGATACCGAAGTTTTCTACTTCGGTGTTAAGGCGTATAATCTACCGAGTGCCTTGATCGAACGTAGTGTCAACCGAGTCTGAAACCTCAGAGACAAATAACGATTACAACGGAATGGTTCACCAATCAGATAGGGTTTTGGGATCTTCAAATCTTCTCAACATTTAGAGCACTAAGGCCGCCGAGCATGGTTCAAGATAGAAGATAGAATCATTTCCCATCGAGTAAGACTATGCAGAGGATAGAATCATCACCCAACAGAAAGGTTTTCAGAAAGGCACAGCAGACCGCACATTATTCCGCATTCGACTTGAAGATGATATCTTACTTGTGCAGCATCTACGTAGATGTCATAATCTTCGGATCGAAGAACGCCATCGATGTCGCAGCTTTGAGAAAATGATGAAGGACAAGTTCGAGATGTCAATGATTGGAGAGATGAATTATTTCCTGGCTTTCAAGTCAAACAACTCGAGAAGGGAACGTTCATCAATCACGGCAAATACACTCGAGACCTCATCAAGAAGTTCGGTTGCACATCCGGCAAACCAAAGAAGATCCCGATGAACACGAACATGAAAATCGATCTTGATAAAGAGGGAGTATCGCAGACCATACCGAATTTCGTGCTAACATTGGTTTTTTTCTTATACTTAATGACTACTCAACTTGACATAACTTATGCCGTAGGTGTTCCGTTCTCGATTTCAAAGCGAATCCTAAGCAAAGTCACATGGATTCAACAAAGAAGATTCTCCGCTATCTCAGAGGAACACCTGACATGGGTTTATGGAATCCAGCTGATGAAAATATTAAACTAACTGGTTATTCTGATGTTGACTATGCAGGATGTAGAATTGACCGAAAGTCAACTTCTGGAACGTGTAGTTCCTTGGCAGTAAGCTGATTTCGTAGATTTCGAAGAAACAGACTCGCAGCGACGTCAACCATCAAGCCGAATACATAGCTGCCTGGAAGTTGCCGCGCCCAAATCCTTTGGGCCGAGACAAGCAGCCTACGCGACTATAATGTTATTCGAATGAAGTGTCGATCTTCTCGCGATAGTACTCGTGCAATTACAATCACTGTAACCCAGTACTTCATACGAGATGCAAGCACGTAGACATCAGACACCACTTCATTCGTGATCATGTCGAAAAGAAGGATATGAGGATGGAAAAGATCCATACTGACCACCAAAGGGCAGATATACTGACCAAGCCTCTAGCAGGAGCCAGATTCAGAGAACTTTCAGTAGAGCTAGGTCTGCTGGACCCAACTGACTCCATTCAGTAAGTGGATTCAGGAGAGGAGCATTCAGCAAGGGGGAATGTTCACTCTCAGTACTGAGTAAATTCAGTACGTAGAGACTCAGCAACCATCTACACGAGGTATCAGCTGACTACGATGTTCAGCTGACAAGTTTATGATATGTCATTTAATATGACAGTTTACATTAAATATAAGATATTCTATGTAAAGTATGCTGAACTCTGCGGCGCATTTATTGCATGTCGTATCAAGTTACCTCTTTGACTATTTACAACTGTATTTTAACTTAGGCAGCTAAAATGATCATTACCTATTTTATAACATTGAATCCTAGCCGTCCATCTCAAAAAGCTATTTCAAACTGAACCGTGGATTATTAACTGTTCATCTTCTTTAACATATATATAAACACGTTCAAAGTTTAGAAACTGCCAATTTTACTCTGCATTTTTCGAACCCTAGTTTTCTGAGAAAAAGCCTTGCCTCCTTGCAAACCCATTTTAAAAACTCTTAGAAACTCTTTGGTAAAACTTTTCATTATCATTCAGTATCGTATATGATAATTTTAATATTTTTCATTCTATACTGATTTTTTTTTGTCCTTGCAGACATCGAATACGGGCAGAAGAGAGGGTATCGTTCCGAAGGACATGCAAGAAATCCTCGAGAAGGATCGCGTCTGGTGCGAGCCCATGATGGAGTTTGACGCCTGTGAGCTTGAATACATGGAGGAGATCTTCGACGCTCTCAGAGCGACTGGCCTAGAGGGTTTCTATCGAGGAAGCCATCATACTTCCTCCCGTGCTAGATTGCTGAGCTTTACCTGAACTCGGAATCAGTAGAGGGTGATATCCGATGCAGATATGTCGTCCATTCAGTTGGCGACCCCTCCCGTGCAGTTTCTGAGATAAAGATGATTTCGATCAAAGAAGCTCTTTAGGGAAGCTTCCATCTTCCCAATGAGGGATTCAGACCGTGGCTTACAAGGATGACTCCGATGGACGAATACTTAGAAGAATTCTCGCGGAAGCCAACAACGCTCGGAGCAACATTCCCGAAGAATGCCATGCTTCCTCAGTATAGAGCGTTGGCCTACATAGTGATTCAGTTGCTGACGAGTTAAGCCGGATCCTTTGATCAAGTGTCAAGGCAGAAGATTCAGTTGATGATGGCCATTCATGATTGTGCTAAGATTAATTTCACCGAATTCTTCCTGAAAGAATTCATGACACACTCCGCAAAATTCAACAAGTAAACCCTACGTCTAGCTATGAAGGGAAAATTATTATATGTACTGAAGCTGTCGATAATGATAGAGGACTTTTGCGGAACATACAATATCACCCATGCTGACAAGTAGTACTTCAATCCGAAGAAGGTCCGTTTCCAGAGCAAGGCAGCGGCCCTTCAGCAGATTGGATCATGGCCTGTTGATCCCAAGACAGGAACTCAGAAGACCTCCACTCCCATGAAGAAGAGGTCCTCTCCTAAGTCTACTCCGAAGACTCCGACCAAGAGACCGAGGAAAGTCGCTGAGGTCGTACCAGGAGGTAGTGCCGCAGGTAGTGGTTGAACCACCTCTCGCAGATTGAGGGACGAATCCGAATCCTCGAAAAGACTTCATCAGCGGAGAAGGCCGTCTCCACCGAACGAGGCAAGACAAAGGGACCAAGGGGTCCAAGATGAACCGATTCAAACCTCTCGAGCCCCTTTGATGTTCCTCCACCGAGCAAAGCATTCCTTCGCCGAGAAACAACCGCCCTCGTAGAAGTTGAAGATTCTGAGACTGCTTCTGAGTCAGAATCAATCGGGATAGAGGCATCAGCTCTACAATCAAGAGCCTCCCGAGAAATTGCTGAACGAATCCCGAAGATAGCCAGCCACAATGATCTAGTCACTTTGGCAAGGCAAAGCTAGACTCCATATGCCGATCCGGTTCCGTGAATGGTCTACTCCCGAACAAAGCTAATCCGTAATCACTCCTGCGAACAGCTCCACGAAGAGGACTTGATCATAAGGGATAAAATAGACTACTCCGAGCCATCGATATTTGTTCCTTGGAAGATTTGAGGGCTTCCATGCTAGCCATGCCGAAAGACCGCCAACCAATTTCAAAGATCGGGCATCCCTCGGGACGGGTCTCGACCTGCATGGTCGGACCCATCCCGTGATTCAGGCTCTGAGAAGCCTGATGAGGGAACTCAACTGGACAAGGATGCTCCAACGTCTACCGCTGAACCACCTCTCAACATCTTTGGACCAGGTTAGTTGGCAGCTTGTACCTCGAAGCCGCAGTAATCCTCTCGCCTCTTACTTGAATCGCTTTCGAGGTAGCGCCTGACCCCTAAAAGCCGATAATTGAAGTCGGCGGCCGTGGCCCTAAGCGCCAAGGGACTCGTAACCGACTCCTCGCCCGTGCCGTCCACAAGACGTGGAGGCAGCACCACTCGAGCTCGTAGTGCGGAGATCAAGGGGCTTAAAACGATGATTCGTAACACGCCGCCCCTAACTTCTCCACGACCCTGACTGACGCACTCGCCACTCAACGAGCCGACTTCGAAGAGCAACGGAAGTTGATTCAGGCTGGCCAAGCAAAGCTTCTAGAAGATTACAAGGCCGCCCAGGCCACTCACACCGAATCCGCCTCTTCCATCTCTCGTGCCTCCGATCTTAGACTCCAATCTATTCAGAAGGCAATTGAAGAGAGAGTGGATAAAAAGTTGCAAGATATCCAGACAGCAGCAGACGCCTCTCACACGAAGTATAGCGAACAACTTACTGAGGAGAGAATCGAGCTGCATGAAAGACTAACAAATCTGCAATACGTCTTGGATGATTTATCAGCAGCGTACAAAAGTCCGGATAAGAAGGTATCTGTTCCCAACCTTGGCATATTTGTTGATGCCAAAAAGGGGGAAGGAAAACTGAATATAACAGAATTGAAGGTACTGAAAGTACCAAGAGGAGTGAGGATAGTGGCAGGAGCAACCCAGAGTCAGCAATCTGCTCCTACCGGTCCCTCTACTCGGCTCCGGCGAGGCCTGTGGTGCCTCAAAGAAGAAGCGATGTAGTGTCTGCTGAGACCGGCCCAAGTGGCTCAGGACCAAGGACTCTGCTACTCAAGCAACTCAGAATCCAAGTGACATTATCAAGGAGATTGTTGAGTACGTAGAAGAGGAGTCAGAAGAGGAAGAGGTTCCTCAGCCTTCTCCAGTTGCCGGTAAAAGCAAGAAGATACTGAAGCTTCCAACTCCCCCTTCTAAAAAGAAAGGACCTAAACGGTACATCACTCCGGAGGAGGAAGCTCAGATTGCTGTGGATGAGAAACTCGCAAGAGAAATTGCCGAGGCTAAGGCTGCAAACAAGCCAAAGAAGAAGCCAGCTAAAGGCAAAACTAAGGCTCCAGCAGGTGGTAGAAATTCCTGACCTAGACTGCCTCCAAGGACTTTAAAGCTAAGTGATGAGGCAGATAAGGAGAAAGAAAAGGAAAAAGAACAACAAAGCAGATAACCGGTCACAGGCACTTTAAAAGATAAATCATCAACTCCCGCCGATTCGTAAGAAGAAGCTCATGTACCCTCCTATGTCCCCTCGAAGCAACAAGATCTAGAAATGCAAGAAATTTGGGCTCAGATGGAGAGGTATCTATACAGAGGAGAAGAAGCAAGACAAATAGAAGCAGCTAGAGAAAGACTCAGATTGGCAGACTTAGAAGCCATGAGGCTGAAAGCTGAGAAGGAAGCAAGTCAAAAGATTCCTGAAAAGGCAGATATTCCTTTCAGATACAGAAGATTCAGGAAGCCTACTGACCTCAAACTCCATAGGTGGCCAAGAGTTGATGAATTGATGCCATGGGAAAGAACTCAAAGGTGGGAGTCACTGAAGGCTGATTACATCAAGAGATATTACTTCTGGAGATAAAGGCCGAAAATGCACAAGTCTATTGCATTTGCTCACTGGCTTCTGAAGATGGACCCAGAGATATTTGCTAGAGTTCAGAAGGCCATAGTAGACAAGATCGATGTCAGAGTCCCAGCTCCAAGAATCATGCCTCCTCCACTTAAACTAGATGGCTTTGTTCATTATGGAGTGATTGAGAAAGAGATCAAAGATGCTGAGTGATTGAGAAAGAGATCAAAGATGCTGCTAAAGCCAAAGGCTTCGAAGAAGATGATCCTGCAGACATTCTGGAGATACTGAAGCTGAGGAAGATCACTTACAGAATGTATGGACTGCCACTCCCTGAATCAAAATCAAAGGACTTCAAAGACAGGATTCAGCAGTTCAGATGATATATAGCTTCTGTATTTCTTGTAAATTCTGTTATGTTTTTCTTTAGAATAGCAGTTAATGTATCTATACTGAACCTCTTCATATATATAAAACATCACTGTTGTTCGGCCCTGACAATTCCTTATTGTCTATACGGCCTTATTTGTCTTTATGCTTAACACACAGAATCACTCAAGTGATTACTGACTCACACACTCACTGAATACACATATATATTTACTCTTTTAGTTTTTACCTTGTTAGATTCTGATATGTTAGATTTCTTAGATGGGGGAAAATGTTGTTAGACAGGGAGAATTTGTTGCTTAGTCTTTTGTATAAGTTCTGATATCTCTTCCTTGATTCCCTCGGTAGTCTAGGACTTGAAGAACAACTCCAATGATTCTACTTGTAATACTTGTAAGGAGCTCTGTTTCTGATAAGTCATAGTGTTAGGTTTTGGCATCATCAAATAGGGGTAAAATGTTGGGAGATGATTCGGCCTTCTCACAATCGTTGAGATATAACTCAAGCAGTCCCGTGCTCTAAGTATTTACCGAAGATTTGAAGATCCCAAAACCCTATCTTCGACGTAAGAACCATTCAGGTTGTAATGTGTTCTCGTTTTTGTCTCTCGAGGATTCGACTCAATAGATACTCTTCATCCGGTTCGTGCGCTCAATAGATCACCAACCTTAGTACTCGTAAGAAGAAGACTCAAATGATACCGGACTCAAGCAGACCAAGATATCGAAAGGAGTCGCTGAACCGAACTCAGCAGAGTAGTTCACTAAACTCGAGCCGATCTTCGGTAGAGCCGACTCGACCAGAGCATGCTACCGAATTTAGATCGACTCAAGAAGGTCGGGATGAGTCTTCCGACCGTCAGAATCTCTAAAGTCAAATCCTCGAGTAATACGAGGAAGAGAGAATTCAACTTCGATCCACCTTGAAGTTTGTTCTGCCTCACCTACTCTCCCGAACCTCGACCAATGACAAG
Source organism: Lavandula angustifolia (assembly GCA_028984105.1). Lineage (NCBI taxonomy): Eukaryota > Viridiplantae > Streptophyta > Magnoliopsida > Lamiales > Lamiaceae > Lavandula > Lavandula angustifolia. Next base: position 33,996,356 of record CM054804.1, read on the forward strand.
CAACCAACTGTCCATATTCTGATTAATGCTACAAGTCAACAACTTTCCAGAAATGGAGGGAAAGGACACTACAACCATACTCTAAAAGAGCCGTTAGCTACCTAAAAGAGAGAGACACAAGGATCGTCGTCTCCAACGAATCTATCCTTATCTTTGCTCTATAAATAGAGGGATAAAATTCAAATTGAAGCTCACCGAATAACTAGAAAATGAAGAACACACGAGCATTCACGAGCAACTCAAAACGTTCAAAGTCTTCTGCAATAAGTTCAAAGAGTAATCTCCGGTGAAAGACGACATACTCGCTCATAGGGAACTAAGCTGAATCAGAATTATAAAGCCTCTAGTATCCAAGCGACTGAACACGAACCAAAGTCTTTACTTAACCGTTCGTCGCTCTAGAAGCCACCTTCTCGTTCCCTATCCCTCTAACCTAAGCTCAGCTGATCATATCCATAGCTTAGACGAAGGAGTTCATATCGGAACTGGTCCTTATTGTAAAGGACTCCTTCATAGTTGGAGAGTTTTTCAAACACTTAGTTTGATACCCTGTAAACCGAGACTTGCCCAGTATAAATCTCAAGACCAGAGTTTGTCCAAGCGTACAAACCAATTGAGACTACCTCAGTATAATACATAGCCTCCTAATCTTTCGGGATAGTGGACGTAGGATGATTGGATCCGAACCACTTTAAAAATCGCCTGTGTTCTGTGTGTCTCTTTTATTGTTGCATTGATTACTGTTCATACTGAAAGTATTTTCTAAAATCATTCAACTGAGATTCAGCAAGCTTAATCGATTGCACTAATACTGAACTGTTTTATTAAAAATGTTTTCTAAACTCAACTGAATTTGGGCCTACACATTTCCGCACTAACGAAGTTCAACCGAACGGCACCGAATTCGACTCTAGTCGCCTAACAAAGCCTTAGTGAAGTCGCTCACTCGCCACGCGATCCGCAACGCCTTTATTTGGTCTCATCGAACTTTTTTAGTACGACACTCTCTTGAAAAGGACTGTTCGCGTTTAAAGTTGAGAAATCGGTTTTCAGGTGTATTCACCCCCCCCCCCCTCTACACCTGAACGTTTATTCTCGGGACCAAAAGTGAGCAAGTTCATCGCTAGCTCAGAGTTCCTTCAAACTGAAGGCTTCAAACTGAAGGACTATTTTCTTCCTCCTCACAATCTGCTGAGCCCCCACTAAGCACCAGGAGACCCTATTTCTTTAGACTTAGACACCCCTGAACAGGCGGCTACTGAAGTTGGTGCTCCTAACATTCCAAGATCTTCTGCACCTAACAATAAGAAGGCTGTTGGAAAATTGTCGATAACCAAAGAGCTTCCTTTTGGTCGAAGTTGATGAAGAATCTGACAATGGCCTTGAACTGGAGATAGTAGAAGTTCAAGCTATGAGCCTCTCTCTATCGATGAACTCTTACAACTGACGTCCCTCACATCAGTTGATCAGATGCTAGTGGAACCATCAGACCTTAAGGATGTTCCTTATGATAATGAACAAGAAACAATATCACTGGGTCTGCCTCTCCTTACTCAGGTCCAATCTTCGGCTTTCGCTTACGTACTGGAGCTAGTACCCGAGCTTCAACAACACACAGATGTCCTTGAGGTAGCTACCCGTGCTCAGATGATGATAAACCTCAGGACTCAATGGACAGAGGAGAAGATGGCAGTATATTGTGCTTATAAAGTCGATAAATTCATCAAAGAAGAACAATTGGTCAAATCACTTATGCTCTTCAATCATCTTGATGAGCTACGCAATGAGGAGACTTTCAAAGTTGCTATTAGGGTACTGATAATGAAGGTCGTTGCCCATCCGTCCATTATTTTTTAAACTCAGCATGACAATGACCTCTCGGACCCCAATTTCTCCAAGCTCACTAATGCGGTCAATCGTGCTGAAGTTATCTGATAAGGCTACTTGCAAACGCCTTAAGACTCACATAGATCAGAACTCTCCTCCTATTACGGATAAGAGTACAGACCTACTGGAATCAACCAAGCAATTAACTGAAGCAACTATGTCCACAGTGGCATCCAAGGTGTATTTTGAAGTGAATCGCCTTCTCCAGATTTAGCAAGCTCGGATTGCGAAGCAACAGACTCAGATTGCCATACAACGCACCCTGATCACCTTTAAGTAGGATGCATTCAAGGAACTATCTACATGCCTTCTTTCCCTCACGAACAATCTTGATTATGCCAAAGGCGGAAGAGGTTGATAATGCCTCAAGTTGTTCCCTCCCTAAGACAGATTGATGTTGGAATTCAAGGAGAACAAGAGACTAAGAAAGAAAAGGAACACTTAGTCTCAAAGGATTGAGACTGACACCATAGAAGTGGTTGATCATTTGAGAATAGCAGATGAGGAGGCTCGTATGAAAGATGAACAAGATATAGCTACAGAAAAGGAGAATGAAGAAAACAGATTATAGTTTCTTGTTGAAGCTGATTTGATCGTGGAAAGAATCAATGGTGATAAAGAAAACTTGATTGATGAAGAACTCAACAGAGAAGAGGCTGAGAAGTTGCGTAAAAGAAGAGGAGCTTGCACTAAAGGAGGCAAAAGGCACCAAGTCGAAACAAATTAAGGAAGATTAGATGAAGGCTACCTTACTCCAAAAACAACTGGACGAAGTTGAAAAAGAGAAGTGACAAAGACTAAGATTCACCATGCTAACTCCAAAACAAGAGAAAGCTCAAATCGAAAATATGTGAAAAATGTTGGAAATATTGAGCATGCTGGACTGCAGTTCAGAGCTGATGAAACGAAGCGGAGCGAATTTGCTCCGAGGGAAAGTTTGAAGAGATACGCTATCAGGATGAAAGAAGATGATGAAAGGCATCTGGCTATGGCAGAAACAATGCCAACAACAAGAAGTATCCCATACAGGAAATGAAGAAGAGCTAATGTCATCAGGGTGATTGCCGCTGAGAAGAAGCTGAGAATCGACAATGAAGATGATATGCTTTACCCTTGGTGTGACAGATAACAGGGAACAAATCAAAGTGGACTTCATTAAAAGATTTTTCTTTTTGGCAACTATGGGGTAGCGTCATGCTTATTCGCCACAAGGACAAAATGTTCATGGAATTTGTCAAGCAAAGATCATTTCAAAGAATATATTCTCGATCAAAGACTTAGCTGATAAGACCAAACTATACATAAAATGCCCAGAGCTCAGATTCTTGAAGCGTCTTGTTTCGTGGAAGAATCTGGAACTCAATATTGACTTTAGAAAGAGTGAGAATGAGTTTAGGCAGGCCTGTGTTGAAAAGATTGAGTTGAAGCGTGACGAGATCACTAAAGGAAGATTAGTATCTGAGATGAAGACCCTAAAGAAGAGAGTTATGACTCATGAGGAGATTGCAGAGAAATTTTGAGCAAGGCAGAACCGATTTGAAGTTATTCTGATATCTTTGTAGTAGCACAGAACTTGCTATGTTGTTTTGACCCGACAACAATAACTCTTTGTCAAGTCTCATTAATGTTGGGATTTTGTATACTGGAAGCAACTTTTATGCTTGTATACAATGTTATTCATATCCGTTATTTGATCTCCTATATGATTATTTATATTTGAACATGTTAAGTCCTACTATATTATATAATAGTTAGATTGTGTAATATATTGTAGATCAGCGAAGACTACACAATTGGTTGACCTGACAAGATATAAAAAGATATCACAGCTGAGACAACTTGAGAACGAGTTGTCGGTTTAAGCTGCATATTAGATAAGAAAGTAGTTTGTCTTTGCTATTTGTCAATAATAGTACACTTAAGGTGGTGTATTGACGGATCACAGTGAGATGTGTTCTCCTAACTGACCTGAGTGGAGAACCAAAGATCTCGGTGACTTAGTTGGTCTTAAGCTTGATAAGTCATCAGTTGAGTGCATTTGGCTAACTATCATTTTGACCTACTATGGTGAACGTCATCACGACCGGATCTACGTATCTTAGGAGTTAATAGTCATTGGGACTCAGGCTGGTTGTCTATATCTTGCAACCGTATCCTTGATAATTGCATTGATAATATCCCCTGAGAAGTTCGAAAGAATTAGCACACTAAACCCTACAGGTTGATTACGTCAGGTGTGTTAATAAGGTGGAGTGATAATACTCAGGATTATAAAAAATGTTAATTAATTTATGTTGTCACCGAGCTTAATTAATTAAGGCATATTTATATCTTAAATAAAGGATCAATTACGTCTAAAATACAATCCCAAGCTCAAATTGGGATAAAGGGGCAAGTTAGCACAAATTCTCTAGTGGAATGAATTCGTGTTCATTACTTAATTTTGTTATGAGCTGAGCATAGAGAATTAATTAATTTGAGGCCCTGCTTTATTTCTTGTATTAAATCCCTGGTCTGGCCCACATAAATTTCCAGTAATTATTATGTACTCTCGGGAAATTATTATTAAGAGAATAATGTATTTATACATTAATAAATATTAAGGGAAGTTATTTATCTGGAATTAGTTGACTGGGCTAATTAATTGACAAAAAAAAGTATTCCAGCTAATTAATTTATTATATTATGGTTTGTTGGTACTAAAGCCCATTAGAAATATAATTAAATTAATAGGCTGTAATTTTGATTATACTAACGTGGTATAACGTTAATTAATTCATTCTCTTCCCATCACAAACAAACTCACGACTGAAAACTCATGAGAGAGAGATAAGATTTTTCATCGTTCTTCATATCTTCGTACATCCGAAGGAAGAATAGGGCATCGGAACACAGATCAAAAGGTCCTATACGCGAGCAAATATCAAAGCGCGGCTTAAGGACATAGGTATCGGATTCCTAAATCTTTCAATTAGTATCAGAGCGAGGTTTATGGATTTGATTCGCATATTATGAACATGATTAGGTTCTGATTATGCATTTTTCCATTGTCGTCGGGCTATTTTTCATGTTTGGGGCGGCCTGACTATTTTGACCCTCCACCCAATTCCGTCATCTTCCACTGATGGAATCCTTCAGCTGCTCCACATGGATCTATTCGGGTCGGTCTCTCTAGTGATGATCAGAGGTAAGAAATACACTTGGGTGATTTTCATTACCAACAAGTCTGACATAAAAACTGAACTGCCAAAACTACTGAAAGACTGAGCGTCGAGAAGGATATCAAGATACAAAAGAGTACGCTCAGATCGAGGACCATAATTTCTGAACTCAATGATGAAAGAGTACTGCGAAGCTGAGGGGATCCAACACGAAACCTCAGCAGCACACACGCCACAGTAAAACGGCCTTGCTGAAAAGGAAGAACAGAACATTTAAAGAAGCAGCAAGAAGGTTACTCGCAAACTCAGGTCTACCATCAAAGTTTGGGCCAGAAGCTAGTGACACAACCTGTTAACTCAAAATCGCTCTTTACTGACTCAACCACACATGAAGACACCTTATGAACTATGGAAAGGGAGAAGGCCTTGATTTCACATTTCAATGTTTTTGGTTGTTAATGTTTTATCCACAATAATAGAAAGAATCAATTAAAGGTCTTTGATAGCAAGTTAGACTAAGAAGTCTTCTTAGGATACTCCAGGGTCAGCAAAGCCTCCAGGGTCTTTAATACCGGATACTTTGCATGGAGGAAAGCCCTCATGTTGTATTTAATTAGTCTGCTACTAAGAACAAGAAACAAAAGCCTCAAAGAAGATGTTGAAGAGGCCGCAGCGAGCTACACGAACTAAGCATAATATAGAAAGGATCCAAAGATTGTTGGGATGACGATGCAGATGGTGAAGTTCAAAACCAACCAACTTGCAATATAGATGAACCGATTGATTCTCTTGAACAGAATCGATCCCAGGGAACTCAGGTCCATGAAGAAACCCTATTGGTATCTGATACCTCTACTGAGAATAACAACTTAGGGGGAACTACTAACATTCCTGAGGTGAATACCCCAAAACTTGGTGACTCAGTAGACCCTTATCTTGTTACTCGACTACTTCAATCACAAAATAGTACTACAAAATTCCACAAAATCCAACTATTTGTGCAGAATTAACTTCAGAAGAAGTAACAAGAAGCCGTCGTTCATGGTTAGATGCTCATACTTTAGATCTAATTATCGGAGATCCATCAGCAAGCACTAAGACATGATCCTGATTTTGTCTCGGAGAAAGTGCACTATACTACTGCTTCTTATTTACTGAAGAACCTCAGTTGATTGAGGATGCGCTGAATGATGCTGACTGGATTACTGTCATGCAAGAAGAGCTCAACAAGTTCACTAGAAACGACGTATGGGAGCTTGTAGATAGACCCAAGCACCAACATTTGATAGGAACAAAATGGGTCTTCAAAAACAAGCGACATGAAAACAACGTCATTATCAAGAATAAAGCTCGACTAGTTGCTAAAGGATATTGTCAAGCTGAAGGAATATATTTGATGAAATGTTCGCTCCAGTTGCAGGATTGGAAGCAATTCGCCCATTCCTAGCATATACACCTCATCAATAATTTATTGTCTAGCAGATGGATATAAAGTCAGCTTTCCTGAACGGCGTACTGAAGGAAGAAGTCTATGTAGAACAACCACATGGCTTTCAGCGGGACATCAAGTATACAGACTCGAGAAAGCTATGTATGGGTTAAAACAAGCACTCAGGGCTTGGTATGATATCATTTTAGAATTTTTACTTCAAAAATGTTGTTAGAAGGGAACAAGAGATCGCAATCTTTTTCAAAGCATCAAGTCGACAATGATATGTTACTAGTGCATATTTACTTGGACGATATCAATTTTAGATCTAAGAATCTGATCATGTGTCAGCAATTTGAGAAAATGATGAAAGAAAAATTTAAAATGTCTATGATGGGTGAAATGAATTATTTCCTTGGTCTTCAGGTGAAGCAATCTAAGAAAGGAATATTCATAAATCAAGCAAAGTATACCATAGATCTCATCAAGAAATTTGGATGCGAATCAAGCAAATCTGGCCAAGATTCCCATGAATACAAATCTAATGATTGATCTTGACAAAGAGCTAATATCGTCGATAATTCTACCGATTATCATGCTATTTTTGGTTCATTATTGTACTTAATTGTCAGCAGACCTGATATAACCTATGTTGTAGGTGTATGAGCAAGATTTCAGACGAATCCCAAGCAGAGTCACTGAGATTCAACAAAGAAGATTCTTCGATACCCAAAAGGGACACCTGATGTTGGGTTATGGTATCCTGTTGATGATAATCTTGAACTAACTAGATATTCTGATGTTGATTATACAGGATGTAGAATCGATAGAAAAATCAATTTCAGGAAGTTGTCAGTTCCTCGGCAGTAAGCTCATATCTTGGTTTTCAAATAAACAACATTCAGTAGCAACGTCCACTACTGAAGCTAAATAATATAGCTGCCGAAAGCTATTGTGCCCAGATTCTTTAGCTTTGACAACTATTGCGTGATTATGATATCTACCAAGATGAAGTGCCGATCTACTGCAACAGTACCAGTGCTATTGCAATTACCCAAAATCCGGTTCTATGTACGAAATGCAAGCACGTGGACATCAGACATCACTTCATCTGAGATCATGTTGAGAAGAACGATATCAAAATGGAGAAAATCTACACTAATAAACAGAGGGTTGACATACTGACCAAGCCTCTAGCTGAGACCAGGTTCAACGAACTCTCAATAGAACTAGCTCTACTAGATCCTACTCACTCGCCCGCAAGACGATCCCGAAAGTACCGAGAACCCACTCTCGCAAAGCCGAAATACTCGACGACGACACAAGGGTATCGCCGACTACTACGTTCAACCGACAGTTTGAATATTTATTCAAAGATACTTTAGTCGTGAGTCATTGCATTTATTTCCCGCCGCCTATAGGATGTATTTAATAAAATTATTTTCAAGCAAAAGCACGATATTCCCTATACCGATCGCGGCGCATTAAATGCATGTCATCTCACCTTACCTTTTAAGTGATAGATATGTAGGTCGAGATTATAGGCGGCAATGTAATCATAACCTCTTATAACATTAAATATATGTCGTCCATATTTCAAATTAAGATAATCTAGGCATGTAGTATAAACCGTTCATATTCATATTCGCTGATCTGTTATCTTACTTTCCACCATTATCGATCAACTTAGTGCTTTGCAATTAAACTGCATTGATATCTACTACCTATAAAACACTAACTCTTCGGTATATTTCTTAACTTAATCTGCAGTAACTAACTTACTCTATCTTCAAGTGCTAACTTGTGTTTTGCAGATTTAATCTTCAATGGCGAGTTCACCAAACAATGAAGTTCTTATTCCGTCTGACATGGAGGAGATCATCAGTAGACAAACTATATGGTTTGAGCCAGTATTGGCTTTCAGATCATGTTGGATAGAATGCATGGAACCCATCTTCGACGTTCCGCAATCGCCAGGTCTGTGCCTTATGAAGACTCAGATAACGTATGGCAAGTGGCTAGGGTTCCACATCTGTGCCTTACAAGGCAAGTGGCTGAGTTCTATATGAATCTGAGACGCGATGACGATGAGTTCAAGGATACCTCTTGCATATCCTATCAGCAAGAAGCCTCCGATAACGTGTGGGAGGCAAAGATCGCCGATCTTGAGGTTGCCGACTACCTCCGCAAAAGCTTCTATCTTCCCAACGAAGGATCTCACCTATTGGCTACAAGGAGACATCTATCAACAAATATATTTTCCGTTTCACTAGACAGAAATATATTGTATTCAAAGTAGCATTCCCAAAGAATCGGTTGCTCCCTGAATATCGGGGCTTGGCTTACATCATAACCATATCCTTACAAGCTCCGCTGGTTCGTTTCATCAGCTATCAAGGGTCATGATCTAGATCGTGATGGATTTCATGGATGGAGTCCAAGTTAACTGGATTGAGTTCATCACCGAGTTTAAGGCTTAGTATTAGAAGTTCGTAGTAGATGCGAACAATGTCTCCCTTCAACTGATCCCTAAGGGGAAGCTACTATATGGAAGCAAAGTCTCTATCATGATTGAAGACTTCTGCTTAGGGAGAGTAGCTTTTTGTTGATTCGTTCCCATTTGATAAAAAATCTATCAAATTTCATAACGAAGCAGAGGCTGAGAAATCAATTGGGCATGGAATATATGACAAAGGTCAGCACCTTCCACTCAGATCACGAGCTACTCAGATCACGTCAGCTCCGAGCTACTGAAGAAATAGCTTAATAGAGTCTTGAGATACGAGATCACTTAGATCTAGTGGACATAGCAGTAAGGCCTAGGGTTTAGGTGCATCTCGGATTCCTAGACTGGGATATCTTATACGAGACCATCAACCTCAAAATTGTCCCGGTACTGATCAGTGATGAGCAAACACTCAAGGTGGAAATTGGCTATGGAGAGCTAGCTAATATTGCATCCATGGATAACCTCTGATCAAGCATGCTAATGCTACTGAGTTTGAAGGACGAGTCTGAACAACCTTCTCAGCCCCAGACTCAACCTGACTCTTATCACGACAACAAGTCTGCACCAAAGGAAGCAGACTAGGAAGGCTCTACTAAGGGAAAATCTCCTAGCAATGATGATGATGAATCACCACCTCCACCTCCTTCATCTGGTGCAATGATCTCAGTGCCTTCTACATCTCAGCAGACTGGTGAGGCAAAGCTCAGTAAATCTAGCTATCAAGCTGAGGAGGTACAGGACGCCTCAATTGCAACAATCAACAAGAGCCTCAAGCATCAAGGTCACAAGAACCACCTTCTAGCTAAAGAGGTGAACATTAAATGGAGCCAATCTACTAAGGCTCATACGCAAAGGCTCAGTGAACTGACTGTCGAGCTGCAAAGGATTAGTACACCTATAATCCCAGATACTGACGAGATCCTCCGCAAGGCACTCGAGGTATAGAGAATTGATCCTAATCAACAATTTCAGCATGTTCTGCAGTCTTAGGCCCAAATCTTCTCTGTGAAGATGGCCACTACACTGTCTGAAGTCCTCAAATAGTTGCCTAGTTATTTAGTCTCTCAAAAATCATTATTAATAGATTAGTTATCAAGAATTAATTAGCTTGGCCAATTAATTAATAAATAGGTGTAGCCCAACAGATTAATTTATTATATTATGGGTTTATTATGTGGAAGCCCATTAGAAGTATAATTAAATTAATGGAATATAAATATTAATATAATATTAGTTTTTGAAGCCTATATATAGTAGTATTCTATTCATAAACAACACACACACGGAGAGAAATAATATTTTTTTTTCTTCGCCTCTCACTACACGGAGGAAGAAAAGTGGTCGGGTCATAGATCGATGCAACAACATACGTGGAAGAAGGTAATTGATTCTTCCCTCCTATTCCTTCAATTGGTATCAGAGCCATGGTTATATGCTCTAATTATTGATTTTAGGAGCATGTCTAAAGTTTTTAGCATCGTTATTTGGTTATTTTCGTGTTTGGGGCAACCTGCGAGCCACTATTTTTGTGTTCGTGTTTTAGCCATGCTAACATTTTTCTCGTGTAAAAATCCACGAGTAGTTGATTGGACCAATGTGTTACGTGTTTATACTGTTTTATATTGTAATATTTGGTCCGACGGGCACAAAAAGTGAGGCAGCGGCAAAAATCCCCAAATTCGCTGAAAACACTAGTTTGGCTAGGGTTCCAGTGCATCTTGCGTCCGGCATCCAATCGGAAAACAGCTTGAACCATTGGATTTATCATCTGTATAGCTTCATGTCGATAAGTTGTATGGGGTCATCCAACCTCGGATGCAACTGGAATTGACGTCTGAAGTTTGCTACTCTAATTTATATTATTCTGGTGAGAAATTTAAAAATTGAGGGAAATTGATGAACAATTTGGGGGGAATCCGTTCATAGTGGCCAATAATTATCCAATGATCCTTTTTCATGAATCAATTGAGCAAATCGCGGCTCGGGAGAGGTGAATTTGGGGGGAGGACCTCGCTGGCGATGGGCTGCGAAATTTCACAACACCAGGTCGCGGCGGCGGCCGTTCTTCACGGCCCATGACAAATGGGAGTCAGAGGAAGGCTGGACAGGGTCGGACGAGTCGGTAACAGCGTGTGCGCTGGCGGGACGTGTAGACAGAGTGCAGCTGCGCACTTCTATGGTGGCAGGACGCGATGTTCTCCTATTCGACTCCATGCAAGCAGCCTCCAGACGGCAAAGCAGCGCGGCCCCGAACAACGGCGGCATAAGGCTGATTTCCCAAGGAAGAAGAAAGGCCGACGTCAGTCGTCACTGATGTGGCATGTACATATGGCAGCCACATGTCTGACACGTGGAAGGAGTCCCTGCTAACGTGGCCCTGACGTGGAATTTTTCAAAAACAGTTTTGAGGTAGTTTTCCAAAGTAATTTTGATACAGTGTCCTGTTCGAGAAATTACGAAGACCTATATTTTGATTGGGATCTGTAATAGATAATCAATTGAACGAATCGTGGTTCAGGAGAGGTGAATTTAGACTGAATAGGATTCAAAGGTTGGTGGAATATGGATCATTAGAGTCTCTCCAAGTTGAACCATTTCCTACTTGCGAACCCTGCTTAAAAGGAAAGATGGTGACTATGCCTCTCAAGGCAAAGGGTTATAGAGCCACAAAAGTATTAAGTTTGATACATTGTGACTTGTGAGGACCTATGTCTACACAAGCTCGTGGAGGGTATGAGTATTTTTTCACTGTTACTAACGATTACTCGAGGTATGGATATGTTTACCATCTTCGCGACAAGTCAGATTTCTTTGAAACCTTTAAGGAATTCAAGTTAGAATTGGAGAAGAAGCTAGGTAAAGGTATAAAACACTAATACTGCCCAACATGTTCAAGTATTACTCCACAGAATGTTGGATTACATCCTAGCTGACAGCACCGAGCATGCCTCAGCAGAATGATGTGTGAGAGAGAAGGAACTGAAATCTCTTAGAGATGGTTCGATCGATGATGAGTTATGAAACGTTATCAGTTTCCTTTTGGGGATATGCCTTAGAGACTGCAGCATACTTGCTCAACCGTGTGACTTCCAACTGTGTTCAAAAGACCCCTTCGGAGTAGTAGAACGGGCATAAGCCTAGTTTGCACCACTTAAGGATTCGGGGTTGTCCTGCTTATGTGCTAAATAAGTAGGCCGACAAGTTGGAATCATGTTCAGAAGTAATGATATTCATAGGGTATCCGAAGGAAATAAAGGGTGGTTACTTTTATGATCCTAAGAAACTATAGATCGTTGTTATCACCAACGCTCGGTTCTTAGAAGATGATTGCATTAGTGACCAAAAGTCTCGCTTGATACTCCACGAGAGCCGCTTGTAACAACGTGATTGGAGATCCACTCGAGAGAGCCGGTTGTGAAAGATAGTACTCCACGAGTAACTACACAATCTGTTAACACATCGCTTGATACTATTCGACGTAGTGGGAGGGTGATATTTACACCTGATCGTATATATTCACTGGGGAGACGTCTGATCATCTCCGGGTAGATGAACCAGATATTGTAGATCCCTGGACCTACAATGAAGCAAATGGGAGATATAGATGTAGATTTATAGCGAGTCATCATTGACTCAGAATTTGAGTCCATAACTGATATGGATGTATACGTGGTCGCAGAACTACCTTAGGGCTGCAAGGCCATTTATAGTAAGTGGGTATACAGGAGAAAGAGAGGACCGAATGGAAAGATCGTGGCATTTAAGGCAAGGCTAGTAGCGAAGGGTTTTTACCCAGAAAGAGGGTATCGATTATGATGATGCCTTCTCTCCGGTAGAAATGATCAAGTCCATTCAGATTCTCCTTGCCATATCAGCTCACATGAAGCTAGAGAACTTGCAGATGGATGTCAAGGCCGCATTCCTAAACGGTCACCTTGAAGAAGGTAGATACATCTAGTTTGGAAGCTTATGTGAAAGAGGGCGAAGAACATTTAGTTTGTAAGCTTAAGAAGTCTATTTATGGACTTAAGCATGCTTCCCGAGCATGGGCACCACCGTTTTGACGAGGGAGTCAAATCTTAAAGTTTTGTATCCTTTCCTAATGAAGGGGTGTGTTGGTCCCGAGATTAAACGTTCAGGTGTAGAGGGGGGGGGGTGAATACACCTGAAAACAATTTCTCAACTTTAAACACGAACAGTCCTTTTCAGGAGAGTGTCGTACTGAACGACTTCAGTAGACCAAATAAGCTGTTCTGGATCGTGAGGCATAGTGGCTGACTTCACTAAAGCCTGCTAGTTGACTTGAGTCAGAAATCAGTACCGTTGAGCAGAAGTTCAGTATAGTGCGGAAATGTGTAGGACCAAATTCAGTTGAGTTTAGAAAATGCTTTAAATAAAACAGTTTCAGTATGTTAGTGCATTCGATTAAGCTTTTGCTGAAACTCAGTTGAATGATTTTAGAAATACTTTCAGTATGAGCAGTAATCAATGCAACAGTAAAGAGAAGACAGAACACAGACAATTTTTAACTGAGATAGTCTCAGTCGGATCCAATAATCCTACGTCCACTGTCCCGAAAGATCAAGAAGCTATATATTATACTGAGATAGTCTCAGTCGGTTTGTACGTTGGACAAACACTGGTCTTGAGATTTATAGTGAGCAAGTCTCAGTTTACAAGGTATCAACCTATAGCGTTTGACATACTCTCCAACTATGAAGGAGTCCTTTACAATAAGATCAATTTAGATATGAACTCCTTCGTCTAAGCTATGGATAAGATCTGTTGAGCTTAGGTTAGAGGGATAGGGAATTAGAAAGTGGCTTCTAGAGCGACGAATAGTTAAGTATGGACTTGGGTTCGTATTCAGTCGCTTGGATACTAGAGGCTTTGTACTCGGGTTCAGCTTGGTTCCCTATGAGTAGGTATGATGTCTTTCGCCGGAGATTACTCTTTGAACTTCTTGCGGAAGACTTAGGTCGTTTCGAGTTGCTCGTGAATGCTCGTGTGTCTTAGATTTTCTCTATGTTCACTCGTTCGGTTGTGAGCTTCAATTTGAATTGTATCCCTCTATTTATAGAGCAAAGATAAGGATAGATCCGTTGGAGACGACGATCCTTGTGTCTCTCTCTTTTGGGTAGCTAACGGCTCTTTCAAAGATGGTGGCGAGTCCTTTTCCTCCATTTCGAAAAGTTGTTGACTTGCAGCCTTTAATCGAAAGTGAACAATGGCCGCTCGTCATTGGTCGAGGCCGAGGAAAGTAGGTGAGAGCAGTAATGTACTTCAAGGTAGATCTCGAGTCTAACTTCTCTATACCTCGTATGACTCTGCTGATTTGACTTAGTAAATCATGATAGCCAGAAGACTGTCTAGCCATTGCTGAGTCTGATCTATATTCAGTAGTATGCTCCTGCTGAGTCAGCGCTACTGAATATCAACTCTGAGTTCAGTGAACTACTCTTGCTGAGTTCAGTTCCACTGACTCCTTTCAGTATACTGCTCATGCTGAGTCCAGTATCACTGAGTCTTCTTCTTCTGGTAGTGAGGTTGATAATCTACTGAGCGCCTGAACCAAATGAAGGGTGTCTACTAAGTCTGAAACCTCAGAGACAGAACAATACAGATTACAACAGAATGGTTCATAAGTTCAAAGTAGGGTTTTGGGATCTTCAAATCTTCAGCAAATATTCAGAGTACTAGGCTGCTGAGTTATCTCCCAACAAGTTGTGGAGCGACTCAATCATCTCCCATACTTTCTATCTCTTCAGACGTTTTAGGGCGCTGATTCTTGGACAGAAAAATGCCATATCTGAAAGGTACTGAACCTTTCTTGGCATCTTGCATGCTGAAACGAGTAATAACAGTATCAATGTAGGATGCATGGGATAAACTTAACATCCGTTTTCGGCAATCTTCTCGAAAACCTTAATCCCAAGGATGTAAGCCGCTTCACCCAAATCCTTCATTTGAAACTGCTCGGATAACCACGTCTTTACGCTAGATAACACTTCAACATTGTTACCAATGAGAAGGATGTCGTCTACGTAAAGTGTAAGAAACACCACTGATCCGTTAACACAGATACGGTATACGCACACCTCATTAGGACAAGATACAAAACCATAGAATTTGACTACCTCGTTGAAATATGGGTGCAATAACCGAGAATCCTGCCTATGTCCATAAATATACTTCTTAAGCTTCCAAACTAGATGCCCTTCGCCCACCTTCACATGCCCTTCTAGCTGTTTCATGTATATGTCTCTACTTTTTTCTAGGTGACCATTTAAGAAAGATGTCTTGATATCTATCTCCCAGATCTATAGGTTCATATGAGCTGCTATGGCAAGGAGAATACGAATGGACTTGATCACTGCTACAGGTGACAAGGTCTCCTCATAATTGATACCCTCTTTCTTGGTAAAACCCTTCGCCAATAGCCTGGCCTTAAATTCCACGACCTCTCCATTCGATCCTCTCTTTCTCTTGTATACCCACTTACTACCAATGGCCTTGCAGCCCTCAGGTAGTTCTCTGATCTCGTATACATTCATATCAGTTATTGACTCAAATTCCGAGTCCATGGCGATTCGCCATGAATCTGCATCTAAATCTCCCATTGCTTCATTGTAGGTCCAGGGATCCACAATGTCTTGTTCATCAACCAGGAGATGATCAAACGTCTCCCCAGTGAACATATACCGATCAGGTGTAAATATCACCCTCCCACTACATCGAAGAGTTTTAGGCGCTGTGTTAACAGATTGTGCAATTGCTCGTGGAGCTATCTTGCACAACTAACTCTGTGAGTGGATCTCGATTACCTTGTGTTAGAATGAGTATATATGATAAGATTTTTAGATCCCAAAACCCTAGCTAGATGATGGGCCTTTGATATTATAATAGCTTATTTGAGTTCAGCTGTTAGAACTCAGTAGGCTAGAGTTCAGTAGTTGTAGATTCAGTAGAAGATTCTGCACTCAGCCGAAGAACTCAGTATTTAGAAAGTCAGTTGTTCAGCCATCGACTAATTGAATATGCTAAGGAAATCGAGACAAAGAACTGAAGTGTTCAAACGAATGTCATAAAGGAATATCAGGTGGAGGTCCGCGGATTCAGAGGAAGTCAACTCATCGTACTTTGAGTTCGAATAAGCCTCACCAACTCTCATAGACCTCGACCTATAAGGAGCTGATAGCGTCGTACCTACTCTGCCATAAAGCTGCTCCTAGTCGGAAAAAGAGGAAATCTCTACATAGCCTCTACTCAATGTTTAAATTATTTATGACCGTTTTCTTGTCTTATTCGACACGTGTCTAGACTCCCTCCAACGGATCTATTCACAAATCGGAGACTATAAATAGAGAAGAGTCTTCATGCACAAAGACACCGGGAACCGTTCTTATTGTAAGAACTCTTTCTTAGTTAGACTTAGAATCTTTTCAGTTATTCTCTCTAAAGAATTATTGTTCCCTTTTCTCTATCTAAACATGCTTATTGTAATACTTAATAGCTTAGAACCTCGAAGGAGTTCATTTTATTGAACTGTTCTTATTGTAAGAACTCTTTCTTAGTTGGAGAAATTCTAACATGTAAAGGTTAAGATCTGTACAGTCACTACGACTATAAGTAGATATGTGTATTGCGTACAGATTGTCTGAGGCTTGCTCAGTATCAGCAAAAAAGTTAGAATCTGTCCTGTGAACAAATTAACTGAGGCTTGCTCAGTATAATTAATACAAGAACTCCTGCTCAGTTCAAGACAGTGGATGTAGGACCTTGTGTGTCCGAAGCACTTTAAAAAATCGTTGTGTTAAATTTTAGCTGTTACATTGATTTAACTGTTCATTCAGCATCCAACTGAGTTTTAATCAAACAAGCAAAAAAACGGATTTTCAACTGAGCACTTCCGCACACAACTCTTGTAATGAACTACGGTTCACTGACATAAGTCAGTAGGACTGAACTCAGTAGGAGGAACTCTGCCCACGCGATCGAGAACACATACCTGGCCAACTGACAAATTTCAGTAGCAACCATCAGCTAAAGCTGATTTTCACGTTCTGAGTTTGAATTTACATTTAGGTGTCTTCACACCCCCCTACACCTGAAGCGCGTCTCTGGACCTACACCTTGTAATTCCTCAAGGATGATCTCGACTCGAGACTTGTGATTACTAATATAATCCTCCTCTAAGAACCGAGTGTTGGTGCTAACAACGACCTTATGTTCCTTAGAATAGTAAAGTATCCACCCCTTCATTTCCTTTGGATACCCCATAAACAGCATAACCGCTGAACATGGCTCTAACTTCTCAGCCTGCTTATTCAACACACTAGCAGGACACCCCTAAAACTTTATGTGGTGCATACTGGGCTTGTGCCCGCTCCATAATTCGATCGGAGCCGTGTTAACCGACTTGGATGGCACACGGTTTAGTAAATATGCCACAGTCTCTAGGGTATAACCTCAAAAGGAAACTGGCAAAGTTGCATAACTCATCATCGACCAAACCATCTCTAAGAGAGTTCGGTTCCTTCTCTCTAACACACCATTCTGTTGAGGCATGCCCGGTTCTGTCAACTGGAATTTAATCCCACATTCTGTCAAGTAATCCTTGAACTTGTTGGATAGGTATTCCCCACCACGATCAGATCGCAGTGTTTTGATTTCTTTATCTAGCTTCTTCTCCACTTCTGCTTTGAATTCCTTAAAGGTTTTGAAGCAATCCGACTTATAGAAAAGTAGGTAAACATATCCATGCCTCGAGTGATCGTCAGTAAATGTGATGAAGTAGTCATACCGTCTGCGAGCTTGTGTAGAAATAGGTCCACACAAGTCAGAAAGAATCAAACTTAGTGCTTCTGTGGCTCTATAACCTTTTGCCCTAAAAAGCCTAGTCACCATCTTTCCTTCCAAGCAGGATTCGCAAGTTGGAAATAGTTCCACTTGGAGAGGCTCCAATGACCCATATTTCCCGAACCTTTGGATCCTATTCAAATTGATGTGACCTAGTCGTAAATATCATAGATAAGTTTGATTTAACTTAGGGGATTCTTTTCTCTTTTTAGGATTTGATGATGAGGAAGCATCATTAAAAGAATTATATGGATTAGATATAATAGTAAAAAGAGAACCATTTAGAAGCCCTTTGCAGATAAGATCATTTCCTTTTGAAATGAAAACATTATCTTCAAAAATAGATTTTAAACCATCCACAAGAAAGAGTTTTGAAATAGAAATAATGTTTTGCCTAAACTCGGGCATTAATAAAGTATCTCTTAAAACTAAAAAAGAGTCTAAAACAGATAAATGTAAATCTCCAATTGCAAATGTTGGAACTCTCGATCCATTGCCCATGGAGACAACTATCTCACCATCATTCAGTTACCTTTTCTGTAGAAACCCCTGCAAGGTGTAACAAACATGATCAGTTGCCCCCAAAACTATTACCCCTTCTTGGGTAGATGAGGTCATTAGAACAGTTTCAATTACAGTAACTCGACCAATACATGTACCTTTCTGTTTTGCTTTGAAGTTATAGGACATTCATTCTTCCAATGTCCAACCTTACCACACTTGAAGCACTTCCCTTTACCTTTGGATTTGAAACTCCTCCAGTAGGTGCTAGCTTTGCACTCCTACTACCTCTCTTGAAACTATTCCCTTTCTTGCCCTTTTTCCAATTTCCACCATTCGGAGGATTCCTTGAGCTAGAAGAACTGTTCAAAACATGGGTGCCTTTCCCATTTACCTTGTCCTATTATTCCTGCAGCAGTAATCAATTCATCTGAGATCTCATTAAGAGTAAACTTCTTCTTAGACATAATTGCATTTAGGCGGAAATTCTCACAACAGTTAGAAAGCGAATGCAATAGGATGTCGAGCTTGATTCCAAGGCTCAAACTATTATCAACTGTGGTGAGCCAATCTAGCAAATTTGTCATGCGTGGAACATGATCATGCACATTACTACCTTCCTGCATGTGACAATTCAAACACATCCTTCAGCATATGATATCGGATTGATCTATCCCGCAGAAATTCTGTCAACGTCTTCTTGTGCGGCCCTTTGTGCTGGGGTAGCCAGATCCCGCAGAAATTCTGGCTCAGGAGTATGTAAGACTTGAATTATCCTCTCACCTTCAAGTACTAGGGGTAATCTTTCTCTTCCACTCGTTAAATTTTGTTAGACCCGTTAGACTTTGGTTGGTGAGACTGATTAGGAACTCATAAAATTTGCGAACATACATATCTGAAATATATAAAATAAAAGCATGTTATATTGGCACATAATTCATAATTAACATCATTGTAATCTTTTGTAAAAACAATGATATTAAAAACCTCGAAGACCCCTAGGAATTCTACTCGTAAGCCACGTAAGTGGACGTTTACCAGCGTAACCCTAGACCAATCTATTTACCTAGCTCTTTAATTTCAATCCATGCCTAGGTTCTTAAGACAAATAGAATTAATAGTTGGAATTTCTGGACCATGTCACTATTAAATTAAAACGCGGAAAGGGACATCGAGGGAAGTGAATTATACCCGCGGTGACATCTAAGCATTAATTTGACCAAAATAGAATCAAATTCTCAAAATTGACTTACTTACGAGAACCACGCCATATTCACTTTGATCTAATTAGCCATCTTATTTAATTATTATCTTCTAAAGTACTAGTGTTTACTAGGCACGCAAGCCGCGTAGGTCGACGTTTACGGCTTCATTCCCACTAGTGAATAATAATTCAATGTTGTTTTGGAAAACTCTTCTCACAAAACTTGCAGCTCAAAGATACAAGGACGCCACGCAGGTGGACCTTTACTAACATAATCTTACTAATTTTATGTATAGTCCAATTAAATGGAGGTCCGATTAAGTGTTTAGTATCCAATTTAATGGAATCTAATTAAACATTTAATTTTAAAGCTTGTTTCGTCTTTTTATTCAAAAGGTTTGTTGAATCATACATATACACTTAATTTGTAAAGCATGCTATTATAAACACATACATAAAACGTGCTTGCAAAAAATTAAACATGCTTTAAAACGAATTAAATCATATTTACATGCTTTTCTAAGCGCAATTAATCACATAATTGCATGCTAAAATATAATAATAAATAAATGCATAAATAGGAAATAAAAACATCGTTATTGGGCTTAAAAACACAGATAAAAAATTAATCTATCTATTACAAAGCCCGATCAAAATACAGCTCTTTAAATCATGAAAAAATTTCGCATTTAGAGCTATCAGCATCGTCGCCACGTCATAAGGGTGTCTACCACGTGTTGCTGCATCAGCGCCACGTGCCACCATCTCAGCCAAACAGGCCACGCCATCTAGGGCTGACATCAGCGCACAGAGAGGCTGACATCATCCCATTCTCCCACCGAAATCATGTCGTACCGCAGCCAGCTGTCGATAAGGGATGTCGTAAGCGGCCATGCCCCCTTCCTCGACCAGCGCCGTAGCCGAAATCGCTATGTAGCGCCACGGAACAGGACGCAGTCTGCGCATGGTCTGCGCCTCCGCCTGCCACGTCCGGCCATCCCCGACGACTCCATCCCTTCCAGACATCTTATGAACGTCTGGGCTTTGTAAAACAGTCACCAATTTCTGCCACCGCGACGGGATATCAGCGAGTCACGCAACCTGTCACCGTTGACTCCGCCGTTGTGAAATTGCGTCTTTCCGATCCACGATTCGCTCAATTCATTCATAGGTAATGATCCTTGGACGATTTTTAGCCACCGTGAATGGATTTCGGTCGAAATCGTCCATCAATTTCCCTCAATTTTCAAATTTGTCGCCGAAAAGAATTCAGGATGAGCAGTGAAATTCTGACGTTGATTCCGGTCGCATCCGGGATCGGTTGACCCCTTATGACCTATCAATGCAAAGCTCCTAAGACGAGGAAAATAGTGGTTCAAACCGATCATCGATCAGACAACGGACGCACCAGGAATTACCGCCGCAAGATGCGGTGGAACCCTAGAAAACTAGGGTTTTC
The DNA here is from genome assembly GCA_028984105.1 of Lavandula angustifolia. Taxonomy (NCBI): domain Eukaryota; kingdom Viridiplantae; phylum Streptophyta; class Magnoliopsida; order Lamiales; family Lamiaceae; genus Lavandula; species Lavandula angustifolia. Next base: position 34,017,365 of record CM054804.1, read on the forward strand.
GACCAATTTGGGGTTTCTTCTCTTTCTCAATTTTTGTGCCTTTCGGACCAATATTACAGTACATAACAGCAAATACAAATATACACATTGGTCCTATCAAGTACAAAACAACAAATACAAATATTATAGTACAAAACAACAAATACAAATATACACATTGTTCCTATCAAGGGGTCAAAACAGTGGCTCACAGGTCGCCCCAAACACGAAAATAGCCCCATAACAACGGAAGAAAACCTAGACATGCTCCTAAAAAGCAACAATTTGAGCCTAAAAACCGTGGATCTGATACCCACTTGAAGGAATGGAATTTACCTGCCTCCTTCATATGTTGTAGTAGGTCTTATTATTTATCCCATTCAGATCTATTGATATGTCTCCCAGCCTTTTTCTTCCTACGCGTGGTCAGAGAACTGAAGAAAAATAAAGAATGTCTCTCTCACACAAACGTCCGTATGCATATGTCTATATGTGTTTCTATGTATTTTTATATTGAACAGAATACTAATATATATAGGCTTCATAAACCAAAATTTATATTAATATTTGTAGCCCATTAATTTAATTATATCCCTAATGTGCTTCTACATCAATTAGCACACAATATAATAAATTAATTTACTGTGCTACTTTTATTTATCAATTAATTTGTCCTGCCAATTTATTCCAAATAAATAACATTTATTAAATAATGCAAAATGCAATAAACTATTAATAACTATGTCTGAGACACAATAAATAACTAGGCAACTAATTGGGCCAAATTAGGGATCCAATATAAGAAATAAAGTCGGGACTCAGATTAATTAATTTATCTATGCTCAGCCAGAGCAATATCAATTAATAAACACAGATTGACTCCACTAGAGAATTCGTGTTGCCTTACCCCTTTATCCCAACTTGCGCATGGGCTTGTATTTTAGACTTAATCAATCTCTGTATTTAAGATAGAAATATCCGTTAATTAATTAAGCCCACTGACAGCTTAAATTAATTAACATCTTATTATATTTCTGAGTAGACCACTCGACCTTATTAACACAACTAAACTTAATCAACCGGTCGGGTTTAGTGTGTTAATCCTTATGAGTTCCTTAGGGAATATTATCATCCCATTTTACTAGGTTACAGTTGCAAGATACAGACAACCAGCCTAAGCTGCAAATGACTACTAGCACCCAAGATACGTAGATACGGTCGTGATGACATTCACCATAGTTGGTCAAAGTGATATATAGCCAAATGCACTCAACTGAAGTTTACCAAGCTTAAGACCAGTTAAGTCACCGAGATCTTGGTTCTCCACTAAGTGGTTCTCTACTAAGGTTAGTCAGGAGAACATATTTCACTATGATACATCAATACACCATCTTCAATATTCCAGTATAGACAAGCAGCCAAGAGAAACCACTTCTTATCTAAACTGCAGCTTATACCAACAACTTATCCTGAAGTTGTCTCAGTTGTGATAACTATTTTTATCTTGTCAGGTCAACCAATTGAGTAGTCTTCTGTGATCTACAACATAATACACAATCTAACTTATATAAAAAATAAAGCATTACATGTGCAAAAATAGATTTATCAGATAGGAGAATAAATAGTGGTAACGACAAAAATATATTGTATACAAGCATAAAAACTGCTTCCAGTATACAAAATCCCGACAACAATCGTATCCGAGTAAAATAGGCTGATAAAATCCCCTGAGGAACTCATAAGGATTAACATACTAAACCCAACCGGTAGATTAAGTTCACATGTGTTAATAAGTGTTCGGGATGAAGATTCAGTAGACCATATTTATAGATTTGAAGATCCCAAAACCCCTAGCTGAATGATGAACCTTCGTTCTTGTAATAGCTTAGTTTCAGTTCAGCATGTTAGGAACTCAGTAGGCTAGATTTTAGTAGCTGCAAAGTTCAGTAGAAAACCTCACACTCAGCTGATGGACTCAGGATCGAAGAAGTCAGTTGGTCAGCCGACCACCAACTAAATCTGTACAGGAATTCGTGCTCATGCACTAATACTCAGAACAATGTCAGTAGGGAGAGAGAAAATATGTATCATATCATAAAGGTCAAAATTACAACATGAGGAAAGGTAAAAAAGGGACCATTCCCTGAAAAAACATCCAAGCTAAAAGCAATACGAAAAGGCCAAAACAAATGGCAAAACAAGCAAAAAAAGTATAAAACATCATAAATCTCAAAAACCACTGAAAATAGAAAAAACCCTAATCTCAAGGAGGGCGATACCGAAATCTGAAGTTAGGATATCCCTATTGATCCATTCTAACCAAAGACTGCAAAGAAACAGGTGTTGTCGAAGAGTCAAAAATTGTAAGCTCTGTTGCCTGATGCCCATGATGGTGCTGTAGAAGAACGTCAATAGGGAGTCACTCAGTTGAAGGTCCGAGGATTCATAGGAAGTCAACCCTGATGTTTGAAAACTCTCACCTACCAATCCACCTCGACCAATAGGGAGCATACAACGCTTTATCTTTTCTGACAAAAGCTGCTCCTAGACTGAAAAAGAGGCGTATCTCTACAGTGTACCTACTAATCAACGCTCAAATTTGAGGAGCCATTTTCCTTGTCGTTTTGACAGGTAGCTAGACCCATCTCCAACGGATCTATTCACATTCAATGAGTCTTCATGCAGAGACACCACCAAGAACCAAAGCTATTGACGCACAAAAACTCTTAACACTCAATCGAAGAATCCATTGAAGAACTAGCATTCATAGAAGAACCTTTTAGTTCATCACTTAAAGTTATTCTTGTTCCCCTTCTCTTATCTAAGCAAGCTTAATTGTATTACTCATAGTTTAGATACCCCGAGGACGTTCACATTCTTGTGAAATTGTTCTTATTGTAAGAACTTCCTCATAGTTGGAGAAGCCTCAAACTCTTTATGTTTGAAACCCTTGTAAAGTCACTATGACTATAAGTAGAGAATCTGTCATGCGAACAGATCACTGAGAACTTGCTCAGTATAAGCATCAAGTTTGTATCTGTCTTGTGAATAGAACACTGAGACTTGCTTAATATAAATATAACAAGTATACTGCTTTGGTCATGACATTGGACGTAGGACCTAGTGTGTCCGAACCACTTGACTACTTTTCTTAGCTGATCATATTGCATTAAAACTGTATTTCATCAAACTCAGCATAAAATCGATTTTCCAACCGAGATGTTTAATAGGGCCTACACTTTCGCACACAACTCTGATATTGAATGACTGTTCGACCGACTCAAGTACGTAGAGCTGAACTCAGTAGAAAAAATCTTTGTCCACGCGATCTTGAAAGCATATCTAGCTATCTGACTCAATTTACTGATCATCGTTTTCTGAAACTGGTCTATCTCGAATAAAGATCCTAGGAATACCCGTTTGCACTGCATCTTTTCATTGCATCCTATATCCTATCTTTCAATAGCTGATATTTCAGGGATTAGGACGGTACCCATGTTCTCAACTGAGAACTACACGGTATGGCTAGTGAGGATGGAGGCACATTTAACCTCGCTGCACGACAACATGATCGACGTCTTGGAGAAAGGACCTATTGTTCCGATGATCGACTCAGTCAAACTTGCATTAGATGGAACAGCAGGTGCCAGAACCGATCCGAAGGTCGCCAAGGACAAAAGCCTCTTCACTCATGAGGAGAAGAAATTGCAGAATCTCGACCGAGTTGCTCGAAACGCAATACTGATGACACTCAGTGACTTATATCTCGGGAGAGTACATGATTTCAAGATTGCAAAGGAGCTATGGGATGCTCTCGCAGTACTGAGCCAAGGAACTCCACAGATCAAAGAAAGCAAACTGGAGTTAGAGCTGTAGAAACTCGAGGAATTTGCTATGCTTGCTGGGGAGTCCATAAATGATTTCAAACCAGATCAACATCATCAACGGACTTGGAAAACTTTCAGCAACAAGGAGACCAACACAAAGTTTCTAAAGGCTCTTAGCAAGCCCAAGTGGTATTGTTTTGCTACGTGTATGAGGAGATCTGATTTAAATTCTTTTACTCCTGATTATGTGTTTTCAGAGCTAAGAGCATAGGAGTTCGAATTCAAACTCCCACACAACCCCGGTGTTGAAGTTGAAGTGCTAATGGATCATGCTTATAAGGCATTAGCTAGCACTCCCAGAGCAAGACCCTCAGCAACAAACCAGTCAGCTGGAAGCTCAGTAACAATACATACTGCTAACAACTTGGCTGAGAAGTATGCTCTCCCTACTGTGAAATACCAGAAGGAGAAAGAGATGTTCAGAAGGAAGATGAAAAATGCTTCCCAAAAATATCAAGGTAAGAGAAATCACAGTCTCTAGAAAAGTGAAACTAAACCTCTCCCTGACTATAGGAATACAGAAGTTGTACCCGTGGAAAAAAAAGACACATCTAGAAGGGACGGCAGAACCTCAGTATGTTACAACTGCAAAATGCCAGGACACTTTCAGTGCGAATGTCCTGAACTCTCAGCAGCTGAAGGAGCTGAAAGGCAAGCTCGACGTGATAAGTTCGTAAAGAAAACGTGAGACTACGTAGCTGTAGAGTTGTCTGATTGCGCAAGCGATGAGGAACTACTCATGGAATCGTCTGATGACGATGCTGCATTCATGGCAATCGAGACAGAAGATGTTGAACCATGTCTGATGGCTGGAGAAGAGGCTGAGGTAAATTTTGAACCCATTATATGCCCCTCTTCACCTTGCACACACGACACAAGCTCTACTGCAGGAGAACCACTGGATGTGTTTTTTGCGTACGAAGATTTGCTTGAAGGGAAAATTCAGATGAGCCAGCAGTTCAGCAAGACGATTTAGGAGATGGATATCCTGAAAGCAGAAAATCAGAGACATTCAAAGAGAAGTCAGGACTCTACTGAGTCTGAAGGACTTGTTCTGAGATTGAAGGAAGAGATTAACTCTCTGATGACTAAATCTCAAGACCAAGAAGCACAAATTTCAGTACTGTCCAAAGACGTCTCTGAGAAAGAGACTGAAATTGCTAATCTCAAGGAAAAGCTCACACAGGCCAGAAGATAGTATGAAGCTCTAATTTGAGAGAGAGAGAGAGAGAGAGAGAGAGAGAGAGAGAGAGAGAGAGAGAGATATGAGATGAGATGTGAAACATGAAAGAGAAAGACAGATAGAGGAAATATGAGAGAAGGAAAGAGAGAAGGCAAAACAATAAGAAAGTGAGAAGTGAGAAAGAAAGAGAGAAGAAGAATCAGTAAGAGTCAGAGAAGAGAAAGAAAGAGAAAAAACAAAACAGAGAGAGGGTGAGAGAGAGAGAGAGAGAGAGAGAGAGAGAGAGAGAGAGACTAGAGAGATGATATGAAAAAGAGAGAGAAGAAAAGAGAGACGGCGAAACAAGAAGAAAGAGAGAATTGAGAAAGAAAGAGAGAAGAAGAAACTTTAAGAGTGAGAGAAGAGAGAGAAGAGAGAGAGAGAGAGAGAGAGAGAGAGAGAGAGAGAGAGAGAGAGAGAGAGAGAGAGAGAGAGAGAGAGAGAGAGAGAGAGAGAGAGAGAGAGAGAGATGAGATGAGATGAGAGTGACGAAAGAGAAAGAGAGACACATGAAAAATTGAGAGACGGAAAGAGAGAAGACAAAATAATAAAAATTGAGAAGTCAAAAAGAAAGAGAGAAAAAGAAATAGTAAGAGGGATAGAAGAGAGAGAACTGAGTAAGAAATAGAGATAGGGAAATAGCAAGAGAGAGTGCGAGAGGGTGAGAGAGGGAGAGAGAGAGAGAGAGAGAGAGAGAGAGAGAGAGAGAGAGAGAGAGAGAGAGAGAGAGAGAGAGAGAGAGAGAGAGAGATGAGATGAGATGATAAACTTGAAAGAGAAAGAGAGACAAAGGAAAAATTGAGATAAGGAAAGAGAGAAGGCGAAACAGCAAGATAGAGAGAAGAGAAAGAAAGAGAGAAGAAGAAACAGTAAGAGTGAGAGAAGAGAGAGACAACTGAGAAAGAAAGAGATATAGCGAAACAAGAGAGAGAGAGAGAGAGAGAGAGAGAGAGAGAGATGAGATGAGATGAGAGTTGGTCCCGAGATAAAACGTTCAAGTGTAAAGGGGGGGGTGATTACACCTGAAAACAAGATTCTCAACTTCAAACACGAACAGTCCTTTTCAGGAGAGTGTCTTACTGAATGAGTTCAGTAGACCAAATAAGTTGTTCTGGATCGTGTGGCAGAGTGACTGACTTTACTGAGGTCTGCTAGCTGACTTGAGTCAGAATTCAGTACCGTTCAACTAAAGTTCAGTAGTGCAGAAAAGAGTAGGCCTAAATTCAGTTGAGTTTAGAAAACGGTTGTAATAAATCAATTTTAGTAGTTAGTGCGATCGATTAAGCTTTGCTGAAACTCAGTTGAATGATTTTAGAACACACTTTCAGTATGCACAGTAATCAATGCAACAGTTAAAATAGAAAAACGAACACAGAACACATGCAGGCTTAAAGTGGTTCGGATCCAACAATCCTACGTCCACTGTCCCGAAAGATCAGGAGGCTATGTATTATACTGAGATAGTCTCAGTTGGTTTGTACACTGGAAAAACATTGGTCTTGAGATTTATACTGAGCAAGTCTCAGTTTACAAAGGATCAAACTAAAGTGTTTGACAAACTCTCAAACTATTAAGGAGTCCTTTACAATAAGGATCAGTTCAAATATGAACTCATTCGTCTAAGCTATGGATATGATCTGCTGAGCTTAGGTTAGAGGGATAGGGAACGAGAAGGTGGCTTCTAGAGCGATGAACGGTTAAGTAAAGACTTAGGTTCGTGTTCAGTCGCTTAGATACTAGAGGCTTTATAATTCTGGTTCAGCTTGGTTCCCTCTGAGCAGGTATGTTGTCTTTCGCCGGAGATTACTCTTCGAACTTCTTGCGGAACACTTAGAACATTTTGAGTTGCTCGTAAATAGTCATGTGTTCTTCCATTTCTAGGTTCGCTCGTGAGCTTCAATTTGAATTATATCCCTCTATTTATAGAGTAGAGGTAAGGAAAGATCCGTTGGAGACGACGATCCTTGTGGCTCTCTCTTTTGCGTAGCTAATGGCTCTTTCAAGGTATGGTTGCAGTGTCCTTTCCCTCCATTTGTGGAAAGTTGTTGACTTGCAGCTTTAATCAGAATATGACAGCTGGCCGCTCGTCATTGGTCGAGGTTAAGGAAAGTAGGTGAGACAGAATAGACTTCAAGGTAGATCTGAAGCTGACTTCTCTCTTCCTCGTATGACTCTGCTGATTTAGACTTAGTAAATCCTGACAGTTTAGAGGACTGTCTAGCCGTTCCCGAGTCCGATCTAAATTCGATATCATGCTCCCGCCGAGTCGGCTCTTCCGGTACTAAGGCCGGTAATCTACCGAGTGCCCGAACCAAATGAAGAGTGTCTACCGAGTCCGAAACCTCGAGTCGAACAACATATTACAACTGAATGGTTCATCAGTCAAAGTAGGGTTTTGGGATCTTCAAATCTTCAGCAAATATTCAGAGCACTGGGCTACTGAGTTATCTCTCAACAGACTGTGGGAAGACTGAATCATCTCCCAACATTTTCCCCCTATTTGATAATGCCAAAACCTAACACTATGACTATCAGAAACAGAGCTCCTTACAAGTATTATAAGTAGAATCAGTGGAGTTGTTCTTCAAGTCCTATACTACTGAGAGAATCAGGGAAGAAATATCAGAACCTATACAGAAAACTAATCAAGCAATTTCTCCCTTTCTAACAATATTTCCCCCATAAATACAATCTAATCAAAGCTAGAATCTAACAAGGTAAAAACCGACAAAATAAATATATATATTCAGATGAGTGTGTGAGTCAAGTAATCACTTGAGTGATTACGTGTGTAAAGTAAAAAGACAAACAAGGTCATATAGATAATAAGGAATTGTTAGGGCCGAACAACAGTGATGTTTTATGTATAATGAATGGTCAAGTATGATACATCAATTGCTATTCTAGGAAAACGAACGAAAAAAAAAAATAGAGGCTATCTATCTCTTGAACCGCCGAATCCTGTCTTTGAAGTCCCGTGATTTTGATTCGAGAAGAGGCGGTTCATACATTCCGTAGGTAGTCTTCCTCGGCCCAAGTATCTCCAAGCAAGTCAATAGGCTCATCTTCATCCAAGTGTCTTTCTTGGGCAACATCTTTAATCTCTTTCTCAATTACTCCATAATGAACAGAGCCATCTAGTTTCAGTGGGGGAGGCATGATCCTTGGAGCTGGGACTCTAACATCAATTTTATCTGCTATGGCCTTCTGAACTCTAGCAAATATCTCTAGGTCGGTCTTCAGAAGCCATTCAGCAAATGCGATAGACTTGTGCATCTCAGGCCAGTATCTCCAGAAATAGTATCTTTTGATGTAATCTGCCTTCAGTGACTCCCACCTTTGAGTTCTTTCCCATGGCATCCATTCATCCACTCTGGGCCATCTGTGAATTTTAAGATCAGTAGGCTTCCTGAGTCTTCTGTACTTATATGGAACTTCTTGCGGAACACTTAGAACATTTTGAGTTGCTCGTAAATAGTCATGTGTTCTTCCATTTCTAGGTTCGCTCGTGAGCTTCAATTTGAATTATATCCCTCTATTTATAGAGTAGAGGTAAGGAAAGATCCGTTGGAGACGACGATCCTTGTGGCTCTCTCTTTTGCGTAGCTAATGGCTCTTTCAAGGTATGGTTGCAGTGTCCTTTCCCTCCATTTGTGGAAAGTTGTTGACTTGCAGCTTTAATCAGAATATGACAGCTGGCCGCTCGTCATTGGTCGAGGTTAAGGAAAGTAGGTGAGACAGAATAGACTTCAAGGTAGATCTGAAGCTGACTTCTCTCTTCCTCGTATGACTCTGCTGATTTAGACTTAGTAAATCCTGACAGTTTAGAGGACTGTCTAGCCGTTGCTGAGTCTGATCTAAATTCAGTATCATGCTCCTGCTGAGTCGGCTCTTCTGGTACTAAGGCTGGTAATCTACTGAGTGCCTGAACCAAATGAAGAGTGTCTACTGAGTCTGAAACCTCAGAGTCAGAACAACATATTACAACTGAATGGTTCATCAGTCAAAGTAGGGTTTTGGGATCTTCAAATCTTCAGCAAATATTCAGAGCACTGGGCTACTGAGTTATCTCTCAACAGACTGTGGGAAGACTGAATCATCTCCCAACATTTTCCCCCTATTTGATAATGCCAAAACCTAACACTATGACTATCAGAAACAGAGCTCCTTACAAGTATTATAAGTAGAATCAGTGGAGTTGTTCTTCAAGTCCTATACTACTGAGAGAATCAGGGAAGAAATATCAGAACCTATACAGAAAACTAATCAGCAATTTCTCCCTTTCTAACAATATTTCCCCCCATAAATACAATCTAATCAGGCTAGAATCTAACAAGGTAAAAACTGACAAAATAAATATATATATTCAGTGAGTGTGTGAGTCAGTAATCACTTGAGTGATTCTGTGTGTAAAGTAAAAAGACAAACAAGGTCATATAGATAATAAGGAATTGTTAGGGCCGAACAACAGTGATGTTTTATGTATAATGAATGGTCAGTACAGATACATCAATTGCTATTCTAGGAAAACAGAACAGAAAAAAAATACAGAGGCTATCTATCTCTTGAACTGCTGAATCCTGTCTTTGAAGTCCTGTGATTTTGATTCAGGAAGAGGCAGTTCATACATTCTGTAGGTAGTCTTCCTCAGCTTCAGTATCTCCAGCAAGTCAATAGGCTCATCTTCATCCAAGTGTCTTTCTTGGGCAACATCTTTAATCTCTTTCTCAATTACTCCATAATGAACAGAGCCATCTAGTTTCAGTGGGGGAGGCATGATCCTTGGAGCTGGGACTCTAACATCAATTTTATCTGCTATGGCCTTCTGAACTCTAGCAAATATCTCTAGGTCGGTCTTCAGAAGCCATTCAGCAAATGCGATAGACTTGTGCATCTCAGGCCAGTATCTCCAGAAATAGTATCTTTTGATGTAATCTGCCTTCAGTGACTCCCACCTTTGAGTTCTTTCCCATGGCATCCATTCATCCACTCTGGGCCATCTGTGAATTTTAAGATCAGTAGGCTTCCTGAGTCTTCTGTACTTATATGGAATATCTGCCCTCTCAGGAATCCTTTGGCTAGAGCTTCCTTCTCAGCCTTCAGCCTCAGAGCTTCTAAGTCTGCCAAACTGAGCCTTTCTCTTGCTGCTTCTATTTGCCTTGCTTCTGCTCCTCTGTAGAGATACCTCTCCATCTGATCCCAATTTTCTTGCATTTCAAGCTCTTGTCTCTTCGAGGGGATATAGGAGGGAACATTTTCTTCTTCTTCTGAATCAGCAGGAATAGATGATTTCTCTTTTGAAGTACCCTGCTGACCAGTTGTCTGCTGCTGCTCTTCTCCTTTTCTTTATCAACTTCATCGCACAACTTTAATTTCCTATGAGGCAGCCTTGTCCTAGGCTTCCTACCTCCTGCTGGAGACTTAGTCTTGCCTTTGGCTGGCTTTTTCTTTGGCTTGTTAGCAGCCTCAACCTCAACAATTTCTCTGGCAAGCTTTTCGTCAGCAGCTATCTGAGCTTCCTCCTCAGGAGTGATGTATCATTTAGTTTTCTTTGAGGGAGGGGTTGGAAGCATCAGTATCTTCTTGCTTTTTGCTGACACTGGAGGAGGCAGAGGAACCTCTTCCTCTTCTGAGTCCTCTTCTGCGTACTCAGCAATCTCCTTGATTATGTCACTTGGAGTTTGTATTGCTTGAGTAGCAGAGTCCTTGGGTCCTGAGCCACTTGGGCCGGTCTCAGTAGGGACTACATCTCCTGCTGCTGAGACACCCTGGGCCTCGCCTTGTGTAGACTGAGTGGAGGGACCAGTGGAGCAGATTGCTGACTTTGAGTAGCTCCAGTCACTGTCCTTACTCCTTTGGGTACTCTCAGTACCTTTCCTTCCCCTTCAGATATCTTTAGTTTTCCTTCCCCCTTTTTGGCATCAGCAAATAAGCCAGGGGTGGGAATCTTCACCTTCTTATCTAGACTCTTGTAGGCTGCTGAAAGGTCATCTAATGCGTACTGCAGCTTTGTGAGTCTTTCATGCAAATCGTTTCTTTCCTCAGTAAATTGTTCGATATACTTCTTGTGAGAGTCGTCTACTGCTGTCTGGATATCTTGCAACTTCTGATCCACTCTCTCTTCCATAGCCTTTTGAATAGATTGGATCCTGAGTTCGGAGGCCTGAGAGATTCAAGAGACGGATTCAGTGTGAGCTGACTGAGCGGCCTTGTAATCTTCCAGAAGCTTTGCTTGGCCAGCCTCCATCAGCTTCAACTGCTCTTCGAAGTTGGCTCGTTGAGTTGCGAGTGCGTCAGTTAGGATCGTTGAGAGGTCGGGCGCAGGCATATTCTGAATGGTCGTTCTGAGCCCCTTGATCTCTGCAATCTGAGCCTGAGTGGTCTGCCTCCACGTCTTGTGGACGGCACGGGATAGGAGTCAGTTCTGAGTCCCTTGCCAGAGTGACTACATCATTGTGGCTGGCTATCTCCGGTATGTGTTCAGCAAACTCTCGGGAGGCTCTTGATTGTAGAGTTGATGCCTCTATCCTGATCGATTCTGATTCAGAAACTGTCTTAGAATCTTCAACTGCAATGGGAGACTGTTGCTTCTCAGCAGACGGAATGCTACTTAGTGGAGGGATATCCAAGGGGCTCTCAGTCGCAGGGATCTGTTCAGCTTCGACCCCTTGGTCCACTGTCTCGCCTCGTTCAGTGGAGACGGCCTTCTCCACTAACAAAGTCTTCTCTGAGGACTCAGACTCATCCCTCAGCTGCAGAGGTGGTTCAGAAACTACCTCTGGTACGACCTCACTGACTTTCTTCAGTCTCCTGGTCAGCGTTTTCGGAGTAGATTTTGGAGGTGACCTCTTCTTCGTAGGGTCGAGGTCTTCTGATTTCCTGACTTGGGATCAGCAGGCCCTGTCCCAATCTGCTGAAGGGCCGTTGCCCTGCTCTGGAATCTGACTTTCTTTGGATTGAAATATAAATTGTCAGCGTATACCACATTGTCAGCTCTGCAGAGGTCTTCAATGATGACAGATAGTTTTGTCCCGTATAGCAATTTTCCCTTCACAGACAGGCAGTTGTCTGAGCGATCGAACTTGGCAGCCTGAGTCATAAACTCCTTTAGGAAGAATTCAGCCTAGTTGATTTTTGCATGATCCTGAATGGCCATCATAAGCTGAATCTTCGGTCTTGAAACTTGGTCAAACGAGCCGGCCTGACTCGTCAGAATCTAAGTCACTATGTAGGCAAGAGCTCGATACTACGGAAGCATTGCGTTCTTTGGGAAGGCAGCTCGGAATGTTGTAGGCTTCCCACAGAATACTTCCAGATACTCATCCATAAGGTCGTCCTTATAGCCTACTGTGGTGAAACCTTCGCTCGGAAGTCGGAAGCTTCGCTGAAGTGCTTCCTTGATAGATATATGCTTGATCTCAGAAACGACGCGAGCGGGGTCTCCAAGAATATAGGTGACACATCTGCATCGGATGCCCCTTCGACGACTCGGAGTTCAGATACAGTTCATCTATCTAGCGAGGGAGGAAGTATGATGGCTTCCTAGACACGAACTTCTCCAGACCAGTCGCCCTCAGCGAATAAAAGATTTCCTCCATTAAATCAAGATCGCAGGAGTCAAACTCCATCATCGGCTTAAACCAGACACGATCCTTCTCGAGGATCTCTTTCATGTTCGCTGGAACCATAACATCTCTTCCTGTCATATTTGCTAATCTGCAAGGACAAGAAATCAGTATCGAACGAAAAATATTAAAATTATCATATACGATACTGAATGATCATGAAAAGTTTACCAAAGAGTTTCTGAGAGTTTTGAAAATGGGTTTGCAAGGAGGCATGGCTTTTTCTCAGAAAACTAGGGTTCGAAAATGTGCAGAGTAAAAATGACGGTTTCTAACTTTGAACGTGTTTATATATTTTAAAGAAGATGAACAATTAATAAATCCACGGTTCAGTTTGAAATAGCTTTTGAGATGGACGGCTATGATTTAATGTTATAAAATAGGTAATGATCATTTTAGCCGCCTAAGTCAAAATACAGTTGTAAATAGCCAAAGAAGTAACTTGATACGACATGCATTAAATGCGCCGCAGAGTTTAGCATACTTTACATAGAATGTCATGTATTTAATGTAAACCGTTATTTTAAATGACATTTCATAAGGCATTGAATACGAAGCTGAATCTGAGTCACAAATGCACAGAATATTTCATTGGCTACTAAGTAGAGATACGCAAACCTGTCAGCTGAACATCGTAGTCAGTTGATACCTCGTGTATATGGTTGTTGAATCTCTACGTACTGAATTGTACTCACTACTGAGAGTGAACATTCCCCCTTGCTGAATGCTCCTCTCGTGAATCCACTTACTGACTGGAGTTAGTAGGGTCCAGCAGACCTAGCTCTACTGAAAGTTCTCTGAATCTGGCTTCAGCTAGAGGCTTGGTCAGTATATCTGCCCTTTGGTGGTCAGTATGGATCTTTTCCATCCTGATATCCTTCTTTTCGACATGATCACGAATGACGTGGTGTCTGATGTCCACGTGATTGCATCTTGTGTGAAGTGCTGGATTCTGAGTGATTGCAATTGCACTGGTGTTGTCGCAGAAGATCGGCACTTCATTCTGAAAAACATCATAGTCGCGTAGCTGCTATCTCAGCCAAAGGATTTGGGCGCAGCAACTTCCGACAACCGTATATTCAGCTTCAGTAGTTGACGTCTCTAGTGAATGTTGTTTGTTTGAAAACCATGAAATCAGCTTACTGCCAAGGAACTGACACGTTCCCGAAGTTAACTTTCGGTCAATTCTACATCCTGCATAGTCAGCATCAGAAGAATCAGTTAGTTCAATATTATCCTCAGCTGGATACCAAAAACCCATGTCAGGTGTTCCTCTGAGATAGCGGAGAATCTTCTTTGCTGAGTCCATATGACTCTGCATAGGATTCGCCTAAAATCGAGCGTAGACACCTACAGCATAAGTTATGTCAGGTCGAGTAGTTGTTAGATATAATAATGAACAAATAATAGCACAAAATTCAGTATGATCTACTGATACTCCCTCTTTATCAAGATTAATTTTCATGTTCGTGTTTATCGGGGTCTTGATTGGTTTGCCGGATGTGCAACCGAACATCATGATGAGGTCTCGAGTGTATTTACCTTGATTGATGAACGTTCCCTTCTCACATTGATTGACTTGAAAACCGAGGAAATATTTCATTTCTCCCATCATTGATATCTCGAATTTATCCTTCATCATTTTCTCAAACTGCTGACACATGATGACGTTCTTTGATCCGAAGATTATGTCATCTACATAGATCTTCACAAGTAGGATATCATCTTCCAGTCGAATGCTGAATAATGTGCGGTCTACTATGCCTTTCTGAAAACCTTTCTAAAGAAGAAACTCAGATAGGGTATCGTACAGGGCCTTTCTGAGTCTGTAGACCTGATGTCCCTGCTGAAAACCGGGAGGCTATTCTACATAGACTTCTTCTTTTAGCACGCCGTTCAAGAACGCAGACTTCACATCCATTTGATAAACTCTGAATCGATGATGTGTTGCGCAGGTTAGGAATAGTCTGATTGCCTCCAATCTTGCAACTGGAGCGAAAGTTTCATCGAAATCTATTCCTTCAGCTTGACAGTAGCCTTTTGCCACGAGTCTTGCTTTGTTCCTTACTATAACCTTGTTTTCATCTCGCTTGTTCTTGAAGACCCATTTAGTTCCAATCACATATTAAAGCCGGGGTTTGTCAACAAGTTCCCATACTTCGTTTCTCGTGAACTGATTCAGCTCCTCCTGCATGGCTATGATCCAATCAGCGTCCTTAAGTGCATCCTCAACTGACTTAGGTTCTTCAGTAGACAAGAAGCAGGAATATAATGCGCTTTCTCCCTGACAGAATTTGGATCTTGTCTTTACGCTTGCTGAAGGATCTCCAATAATTAAATCAGAAGTATGAGCGTCCAGCCACGATCTACGATGTTTCAACTCTTCATCTGAGATTTGTTCAACACAGATAGCAGGTGAGTTAAGCATTTCAGTTGTACTATTCTGAGATTGAAGCTATTCAGTTACTAGAGTTGGGTGTACTGAGTCACCAGGTTCGGGGCATTTAGCTCGGGAACTTCATTTGTTCCCCCGAATTATTATCTTCGATAGAGGTCTCGGTTATCACTTGGGTTTCTTCATCGACCTGAGTTACACGGGATTGACTCCGTTGATGCTGATCAATCTGTTCGGCTACCTTCGCTGGCCGAGATTCGATAGACTTATCTTCGTTTCTTCATCTGAATCATCATCCCAACACAGCTGGATCTTTTCAACTTTGTCTTTCATGCTCAGATCTTGTAACTGCATACTGATGTCCTCAGATTCTGGTTTAGAGTTCCTGCTCTGAAGGCTTTCCTGTCTTCAGTAGCAAACTTATTAAAAACAACATGAGGACTTTCATCCACGCAAAGGATCCGATAGTTAAAGACTCTGAAGGCTTTGCAGACCCGGGAGTATCCTAAGAAGACTCCCTGGTCTGACTTTCTATCAAAAGTCTTCAACGGATCCTTCCCATTATTTTGGATAAAGCACGAACACCCAAAAATATAGAAATAAGATAAAGAAGGCTACTTGCCGTTCCATAATTCATATGGTGTCTTCTTATGCTGCTTTGTCAGTGGGGATCTGTTCTGAGTATAACATGCAGTGTTTGTATCTTCTGCCCAGAATTTGGTTGGGAGTCCTGAGTCTGCGAGTCGGGTTCTTGCTGCTTCTTTGAGTGTTCTATTCTTCCTTTCAGCAACCCCATTTTGTTGAGGCGTGCGCGCGGCAAACGTCTCATGCCCTATGCCTTCAGCTTTGCAGAACTCTTCCACCATCGAGTTAAGGAACTCAATTCCTCTGTCTGAACGTATCTTGATGATCTTGGTGTTCTTCTCGACACTGAGCTTTTTCAGAAGCGTTGGTAACTCTGTTTTGACGTCAGACTTGTTGGCAATAAATATGACCCATGTGTAGCGTGAGTAGTCATCAATGACCACTAAAGCATACTTTTTTCCTCTGATCGTCACCAGAGAGACTGGACTGAATAAATCCATATGTAGCAGCTAAAGGATTCCATTAGTGGAAGGAGATGGAACAGGAGGATTTTGATTCCTTATTTACTTTCCCTTCAGGCATGCCTCACACTGAGTGTCTTTGCTGAATACTTCATTCAACAGTCCTCTTGCTAGAGTGTTTCTAGCTAGTTTGTTGAGCGTCTTGAAGTTGAGATGGCTGAGTCTTCTGTGCTAGAGCCACCCCGTTCTGTTGTCGTTCTTCGCCAACAAACAAGCTTCAGGTTTAGGTGAGTTCCAGTCAGCTACATAGATATTCTTTTTGTGCAAACCTGACAACACTATTTTCCCTGTAGATTGATCAATGACATCACAGAAACCAGCGTAAAAAATCACTCTATTCGAGTTATCACAAAATTGAGTAACAGAGAGAAGATTATGCTGAAGTCCTTCAACATATGATACTCTTGGAACTGTTGCGGTTCCAATGCTGAGTGTTCCATAGCCTCTGGTATAGCCTTTTACGTTGTCTCCAAACTTGATTCAGGGTCCTTCTTCAGTAGTATAATTCTTCAGTAGGTCCTTTTGGTATGTCATATGTCTTGAGCATCCGCTGTCTACATACCAAGAGTACTTGTGCACCTGCAAAATCGAATTATATTTAGGTACCCTTTATATTTTGTTTTTGGTCCTTAGATGTTAGTTTTGAAAACCCAGATCTGTCTTACGACCCTGGTGGTCTCAGACAGTTTTTTCCCATTTTGATCAACATATTTCACCACTGGACTGGTCGATGCTGACTCCTGAGGCTTCACATGTTCAGGAGTCCTGATCTTCTGAGTAGGTGGACTGTTGACCTTTGCCTTCTGTACGACTTTCTTTTTCTTCTTCTGACTATTAGATCCTCTTCTGACTATAGGATCATAGTAATATGACCCATACTGAGCTGGATGCGTCAGTTGCGGAGGTCCATACTGATCAACCCACTTTGCTTTATTGGTTCCCCCTTGACTAAGCTGGGGTGATTTGGTACTGATCTTTTTGTCAGAATGCTGATAGCTGGGATGAGGTGCCTTCATCTTTTGTTTGTTCTTGGCTAGGGGGTTCAGAATCTCTGTGTTGATGGTCTCCCCTTGAACAAATCTATCAGCTAGCCGGTTTTCTGAGCGTACGGAGGCAGATGAGGAGGCTCCATGGCTGAATCCAAGTACCTCCTTGCAGTGCTTAGGCTTGTTATTTGCTAGCATTGCCTCAAGCTTCTTTTCAGGGCCCATGTACCGCTCTGTCATCAGGTTTCTCCAGACATCATCGCTCTTCTTCAGCAGCTCATGTTCGGTCTAAAGTCCTGACAACTCTTGCTTCAGTAGACTCAGTTCAGTATCTTTCTGAGTCAAGTCATTGGTTAGTACTGAGATCTAATCTTCTTGAGGCTGAGACATGGCCATCAGAGAGTTTATCTCCTCCCTGAGTCTCAACATAAGTCCTTCTGACTCAGTAGCAACCTGACACTCCCGAGAAAGTCTCTGATTCTCCACTTTCAGGGTATCCAACTCCTGAAGAGTCTTACTGAGCTGCAGACTCATCTGAATCTGCTCGTCAAGTAGTTCTTCATATGTGATCGCGACGTCGAGATTCTCATCTGCACCTGAAATAGTGTCGTGTGTGCAGTGTGAAGAGGAGTTAAGTGGAGCGTGAGAGTTTACCTCATCCTCTTCTCCTGCCATGAGACACCGCTTCATCATCTGATGAATCCATGAAGGAGTCGACTTCATCTAAGTTGTCTAAGAGTTCATCGGCAATATATGCTTGTCGTTTCTTAATGAACTTCTCCCTTCGAGCTTTGTGTGTAGCTCTCTCAGTAGTGCTGAGCTCAGGACAGTCATACTGATAGTGTCCTGGCGTCTTGCAGTTGTAGCAGGTAGTGACTCTCTCTTCTTTGCTTTCGCTGTCTTTCGACTGAGCTGGGTCCTCCTTTTTCCTGCATTCAGAAGTATGTGAGTCAGGAGTGCGCATAGGTGTGTATTCAGTCTTACCCTTGGAGTCTCTGATGACTCTTGAGAGCTTCCTATGCCTCTCCTTCTCCTTTTGATACTTCACGGCTAGCAGCGCGTACTTCTTAGCCAGGTTTCCTTCTTGTAAGTCACTGAGTGAAGGTTCAGCCTTGCTAGAGGTTAAGTTGTTGTACTGACTGATGCTTTGGGTGTCAGCTTCAGCTCGCTGCTTTCTTTGAGGTAGACCAAAGTCGAACTCCTCAGCTTTAAGTTCTGAAAAGATATAGTCAGGAGTAACAATATCTAAATCAGAATGTCTTAGTAAGGTAGCAAAGGGAGTCCAGTGACCGTCTGGTAGGGCCCTCAAAATCTTGAGATTCATCTCTCGGTTGGAGAATATCTTTCCCAGCCCGTTGATAGAGTTCACCAGATTCGTGAATCTGACGTTGAGATCTTCAATGGAGTCACTAGGCATGAGAGACAGTCTCTCTAGCTTCTGAAGTTCCAGCGCCGCTTGTTTGCTTTGATCTTCTGAGTCCCCCGACTTAGTAGCGCTAGAGCATCCCAAAGTTCCTTGGCGGACTTGCAGTCTTGAACTCTCCCGAGAAAAGAATCACTCAGAGTGGTCAGTATGGCGTTTCTGGCGACCCGGTCTAAGTTTTGAAGCTTCTTCTCCTCAGGAGTGAAGAGACTTCTGTCTTTAGGGATCTTCTTCCCGGTCACCATTCTTCCTCCTTGTGCAGCATCCTGAGTTACGACACTATCAACCATTGGAACAATAGGTTTATCCTCCAGTACCTCTGTCATGCTGTCGTGGAGGGAGGTCAGATGTGCCTCCATTCTGACCCGCCATACTCCATAGTTCTCTATTGAGAACATGGGTACCATCCTGATTCCTAACATATCAGACATGGTAGATAATGATATGAATGAAGAATGATATGCAGTGAAAACATTTTCTAAATCCGTTCAAGTAGACCAGTTTCAGAATAACAAGAGTCGTAGAGAACTCCTGCTCTGATACCAATTGTTGGTGCCGAGATAAAACGTTCAGGTGTAGAGGGGGTGAATACACCAGAAAACAAGTTTCTCAACTTTAAACACGAACAATCCTTTTCAGTAGAGTGTCATACTGAACGAGTTCAGTCGACCAAATAAGATGTTCTGGATCGTGTGGCAGAGTGGATGACTTTACTTAGGTCTGTTAGCTGAGTTGAGTCAAAATTCATTACCGTTCAGCTAAAGTTCAGTAGTGCGGAAATATGTAGGCCCAAATTCAGTTGAATTTAGAAAACGTTTGTAATAAATCAGTTTCAGTAGTTAGTGTGATCGATTAAGCTTAGCTGAAACTCAGTTGAATGATTTTAGAAAATACTTTATGTATGCACAGTAATCAATGCAACAGTTAAAACAAAAAAAGGAACATAGAACACAGGCAGTTTTTAAAGTGGTTCGGATCCAACAATCCAATGTCCACTGTCCCGAAAGATCAGGAGGCTAAGTATTATACTGAGATAGTCTCAGTTGGTTTGTACGCTGTACAAACACTGGTCTTGAGATTTATACTAAGCAAGTCTCAGTTTACAAAAGGATCAAACTAAAGCGTTTGAAAAACTCTCCAACTATGAAGGAGTCCTTTACAATAAGGATCAGTTCAAATATGAACTCCTTCGTCTAAGCTATGGATATGGTCTGCTGAGCTTAGGTTAGATGGATAGGGAACGAGAAGGTGGCTTCTAGAGCGACGAACGGTTAAGTAAAGACTTAGGTTCGTGTTCAGTCGCTTGGATACTAGAGGCTTTATATTTCTAGTTCAACTTGGTTCCCTATGAGCAGGTATGTCGTCTTTCGTCGGAGATTACTCTTCGAACTTCTTACGGAAGACTTAGATCGTTTTGAGTTGCTCGTGAATGCTCGTGTGTTCTTTGATTTCTAGGTTCGCTCGTGAGCTTCAATTTGAATTATATCCCTCTATTTATAGAGTAGAGGCAAGGATAGATCCATTGGAGACGACGATCCTTGTGTCTCTCTCTTTTGGGTAGCTAACGGCTCTTTCAAAGTATAGCTGCAATGTCCTTTCCCTCCATTTCTGGAGAGTTGTTGACTTTCAGCTTTAATCAGAATATGACAGCTAGCTGCTCGTCATTGGTCGAGGTTAGGGAAAGTAGGTGAGACATAACAGACTTCAAGGTAGATCTGAAGCTGACTTCTCTCTTCCTCGTATGACTCTGCGGATTTAGACTTGGTAAATCCTGACAGTTTGGAGGACTGTCTAGCCGTTGCTGAGTCTGATCTAAATTTAGTAGCATGCTCCTGCTGAGTCGACTCTACTGAAGATCAGTTCCGAGTTCAGTGAACTACTCCTGTTGAGTTCGGGCCCACCGACTCCTTTCGCATATCTTGCTCCCGCCGAGTCCAAGATCGCCGAGTCTTCTTCTTCTTGTACTAAGGCTGGTAATCTACTAAGTGCCTAAACCAAATGAAGAGTGTCTACTAAGTCTGAAACCTAAGAGACAGAACAACATATTACAACTGAATGGTTCATCAGTCAAAATAGGGTTTTAGTATCTTCAAATCTTCAGCAAATATTCAGAGCACTGGGCTACTGAGTTATCTCTCAACCGATTGTGAGAAGATTGAATCATCTCCCAACAATCTTATATTCCTGAGTAGTACCACTCGACCTTATTAACACACCTGAACTTAATCAACTGGCCGGGTTTAGTATGCTAATCCTTTCAAGTTCCTCAGGGGATATTATCAACCCATTTTACTAGGATACGGTTACAAGATACAGACAACCAGGTTGAGCCACAAAATACTACTAGCACCCAAGATACATAGATCCGGTCTCGATGACGTTCACCATAGTAGGTCAAAGTGATAGATAGCCAAATGCACTCAGCTGAAGTCTTACCAAGCTTAAGACCAGCTAAGTCACCGAGATCTTGGTTCTCCACTAAGGTCAGTTAGGAGAACACATCTCACTGTGATCCATCAGTACACCACCTTAAGTGTACCCGTAAAGACAAGGAGCTAAGACAAGCCACTTCTTATCTAAACTACAGCTTAAACCAACAACTTATCCTTTATCTCAGCTGTGATAACCGTTTATATCTTGTTAGTTAAACCAATTTGTGTTGTCTTCTGTGATACCCGACACACTACACAAATCTAACTTTTGTA
>CM054804.1:34043692-34142282 GCA_028984105.1 Lavandula angustifolia
TGATAAACCTGAAAAGAGAGACAGAGGAAAAATTGAGAAAAAGAAAGAGAGAAGGCGAAACAAAAAGATAGAGAGAAGAGAAAGAAAGAGAGAAGAAAAAATAGTAAGAGAGAAAATAGGTGACATATCATAAAGGTCAAAAGTACAACAAGAGGAAAGGTCAAAAAGGGACCATTCCTCTGTAGCACACCGCCGGAATAGTAGTTAGGATTAGTATTCTTATAAGCGATGAGCTATTAGAATTGAAGATAAATTCTGTAAGAACTGTTAGAGTAAGAAGAGAGAAAGATGAGATCGGAAGAGAGAATTTGAGAGAGAAAGAGAGGCCGCATAAAACTTACTTCATAACATAAAACTGTCGGGCTTATAGAACCGCCCTTTACATTACCTAGTCATTAGATTCTTAATTAACTACTAATACGGAAATTAATACTGAATTGAAAGATAAAAAAAAAAAAACAGATAACCGTGGTCTTCGCAGATGGCTTCCATGCGCGCAATCGTTTCTTTCACTCAATCTTAGCCACTAATTCCTTCAACGTCCAGGATTTTTTCTCCCACATCCCAAAAGATGTCTTCATTATCTTGGTCAATGTTATTTCTCACTGTATTTCCGACTTTATCTTTTCCTTCGTTTCTCTCTGTCTCATCATCTCCTTCATCTCCGAGCATATCTCCATCTCCTAATCCAAGGGGTGTGACAATACCCTCCGCTGCAGTACAACCTTGTCCCCAAGGTTGCAAATCTGGACAAAGCTTACTCAGATAAGACTCTTCAACCCAAGATTCGGTCTTTTCCCCTTGAAAATCCCATTCAATTAAGAATGAGTTTATAACCCTTCGTTTCCGTGAGATCTTACTACGTTTTCCTTTTATTGTAGGTTGGAAGGAGACTTCGCCTTTTTCGTTTAGCAGAGGCAGATCTGCTGAATGGAACTTGTCCGGCGTGACGGCCCTCTTCAGAAGCGAGACATGGAAGACAGGGTGGACCCTTGACCCTTGCGGCAGATTCAGACGGTAAGTGACTTCTCCGATCTTTTCTAATATTTCATATGGTCCATAATAACGTGGAGATAGTTTCTGATTTTTTCTCATAACCACACTCTATTGCCGGAAAGGCTTTAGTTTAAGATAAACTCTTTCCCCTACACTGAATTGCCTTGCAGTTCGGTGTCGGTTGGCATTCTTAGCCATCCGTTCCTGTGCTATTAATAGATTTTCCTTGAGCTTTTCCTGTACTCGCAGTCTCTCTTCTGCGAGTTGTAGGCTCTCTGAATTTTCAACTCTTGGGTACGGCCCTGTAGAAAATATAGGGGATTTATACCCGTATAGTGCCTCGAAAGGTGACAACTTTAGGCTAGAATGGTAATTTGTGTTATACCAAAACTCAGCCATAGCTAACCAACTGAACCACTGTTTTGGATTGTGCTTCGCCATACTCCTTAGATAATTTTCCATGCATTGATTAACACGCTCAGTTTGCCCATCTGATTGCGGATGGTAAGCTGAAGTCATATCAAGCTTGGTCCCCAACAATTTAAACAATTCTGTCCAAAACACACTAATGAATATAGGGTCCCTATCAGTAACAATACTGGAGGGTTGACCATGTAACCTCACAATTTGTTCCAAAAAAATCTGAGCAATTGAGACAGCAGTATAAGGGTGAGCTAGCCCAATAAAATGACTATACTTAGTCAATCTGTCAACAACTACAAGTATCACTGTTCTCCCCTGTGACTTAGGGAGTCCTTCCACAAAATCCATGGAGATGTGTGTCCAGGCCTGGTAAGGAATGGGCAGAGGCTGAATGAGGCCAGGGCTGGGACACCTCTCTGTTTTACTTCTTGCACACACTGCACAGCAACTGACCCATTCTATTACATCCTTCTTCAACCCTTTCCAAAAGAAATATCTTTTTACTCTTTGATAGGTTCCATCTTCCCCTGAATGACCCCCAATAGCTGAGTTATGTAACTCCCTTATAATGTCCTTCCCAATCCTTCATCACTTCCCACCATTATTCTTCCCTGTTTCCTTAATAAGTCACCATAGTAGATGTATTCAGGATAATTAGAGGGATCTAGTACCTTGGCAGATATGATTCCCATCAGGTAGGAGTCTGCACAGTAGCTTTTTGTCACCCTCTTGATCCATAGGGGTACAACACTGGTTAAAGCCAAACATTGGTTAGTATCTCTTCTGGATAAAGCATCTGCTGCTATATTTTCTCTTCCCTTTTTGTATTGTATGGAATAGTCATACCCCAAGAGTTTGGGAATCCATTTTTGCTGTAGTGGGGTAGTGATCTTCTAGTCCAACAAATGTTTTAAGGCTTTTTGATCTGTTTTAATTATGAAGTGACTCCCCTGTAAGGAACCCTTCCATTTTTGTACTGCCAATAAGATAGCTAAGAATTCCTTCTCATAGATAGATAAATACTGATTCTTCTGACTCAAAACCTTGCTTAAATAAGCAATAGGTCTTCCTTCTTGCATCAACACAGCCCCTATTCCTGTCCCACATGCATCAGTTTCCAAGACAAATTCCTTGGTAAAATCAGGAAGGGCCAAAACAAGGGCTGTAACTATAGCCTCCTTGAGTTTTTGGAAAGCTTGATCAGCCTCCTGTCCCCATTCAAATGCCCCCTTCTTTAGCAAGTTTGTTAGGGGTTTACTGAGAATTCCATAACCCCTAATAAACTTCCTGTAGTAACCAGTGAGGCCAAGAAAACCTCTAAGTCTCTACAGATTTGTAGGTGTTTCCCACTCTAGCATAGCAGCCACTTTGTATGGGTCAGTAGAAACACCACCTTGAGATATAATGTGTCCCAAATAAGCTACTGAAGTCTTCCCAAATTCACAGTTGCTCATTTTTGCAAACAACTTTTGCTCCCTCAATATCTGTAATACATCCTCTACATGTTGGAGATGTTTTTCCCAAGAATCACTGTAGACTAGTATGTCACCAAAGAAAACCAGCACACTCTTCCTTAACTTTCCCTCAAACACCTGGTTCATTAAGGACTGGAATGTGGCAGGGGCATTACACAAGCCAAAAGGCATTACCAAATATTCAAAATGCCCATGGTGAGTTCTAAATGTAGTAAGATATCTGGATGAGGGGTCCATTAAGATCTGAAAATATCTAGATCTTAAATCTATCTTACTGAAATATTTTCCACCATGCAGCTCATCAAGTAACTCATTAATAATGGGTATAGGATAATCATGCTTAACAGTTAATTTGTTCAAATACCTGTAATCAACACACATCCTCCATGTGTTATCCTTCTTTTTCACCAGTAAAACAGGAGAGGAGAATGGACTCTTGCTGTGTTGTATTTCCCCAGAAGCCAATAATTCTGTGATAGTTTTTTCAATTTCAGCCTTTTGTGCATGTGAGACTCTGTATGGAAATTGCTATTTAGAGGTACTACCAGGGTGCAATATTATTTTATGCTCCACCCCTCTGCTGGGTGGTAGTCCCTTAGGAGTCTCAAACACATCCTGGAATGAACTCAGTAGTGGTTCTAGAAGAGGATTATTCTGATCCTTCTCCCCTTCCATAGCCATTAACAAGAATTCTTCTGGTGTAGGAGAATTCTTCTGTAGCAGCTGATACACAGCTACTGCAGTAGTGGAGGGTTGATTGCCCCTACCTCTTGCTGTACTGATATAGATTCTTTCACCCTTGTGCATTACTGAGAAAAATTGATCATCATAGTTTAGTATGATAGGTGATCCCTGCTTCAGCCAGTCACTTCCTAATATGAGGTCATACCCAGCAGTAGGTAGTAACCTAATGTCATAGCTAAAATCATGCTCATTCATTTTCCAATTTCTTGTCACTCTTTTTTAATTTCTTGTCACTCTTCATTATGTTGCCATTGGCCACTAACACCCTCAATGGTCTAGCTGGTTCCAGTTTTCCCCCCAATTCTAGTGCTAGGGTTGAGTTCAGGAAGCTGAGTGAACTCCCTGTATCCACCAAAATTCTGATTTTCCTGCCTCCTGTTGTACCCATTAATTTCATTATACTTTTGCTAGATTCTTCTTCCATAGAGCTCAAGGTAACTAAGGCCATTCCCATCTCATCACTTGCATCCCCAAAGTCCTCTTCCTCTGATTCTGTTTCCATGCTGTTGAGAAACTCTCCTTGTTCCTCAACAGTCATGATCATGAAATTCACCCTGTTTTTACATCTGTGACCCGGGGTAAATAACTCATCACAGTTATAACATAATCCCTTGCTTCTTCTTTGATCTATTTCCATAGGTGAAAGGAGTTTGAACCCAGGTTTAGGGTTCTGCACTCCCTTTTGAACAGGTTTTTGGTATTGCTTGTTTTCCTGCTTTTTTACTTGGGAGCTTGCTGGCACACTCCTAGTGAATTCTTTTAATTTTCTCATAAGAGAGTCATTGAGGTGTACTTGTTGTCTGCCCAAGTGTATGGCAGAATCCAAAGAAGTAGGGTGTAGCATATCAAGGCCGGCTTGGATATCCTTGTCTAATCTACTCACAAAACCAGCCACCCAATAGTCCTCATCAAATTCACCACACCGGCTGTGTACAATAAAGAGCCTTCAATTCCTCAAATCTACACACATATTCATCATATGTTCCATTATGCTTAAGCTTGTGCAGTTCTCCAATTGCTTTGTTGGCTTGGAGATCCTGGAATCTGTTAGATATCATTCTCACAAATTGATCCCAGATTAACTCTTCTCCTTTTAGAGGGAGATTACCATACCATTCTAGAGCCCTTCCTTCAAAGTGCATTGAGGCAAATGCCACTTTCTGCTCCTCGGGTATGTGAACCATTAAAAAGTAACTACTGCATCGCATTAGCCAAGACCTAGATCTACTTCCATCGAACTTTGGAAAGTTGATCTTAGCAACCGTGGGTAATATACCAGCAGGATTCCCATAATTGCTAGAGCAAGGCCTAGATCCATTCCCTCTATTGTTACCACCCATACCGCCAGAATGTGGGTTCGGATTATTGAACCCTTGTTTGTGACCACTACCCATTATAGATGGCCTAAGATCCTCCCCAAATCTCGGTGTTTCCATATACATTCCACCACCAGTCCTGGGTCCCTCCATGAACACCAAGCCACTTCCTTCATCTACCCCTTTCCCATGCGGCCTAAACCCCGGGGAAGATCTGGGATTTACTCGTATGGTGGGGTTAGCATAGTGTGGTATTGATGGCCTAACATGCGGTATTTCCGGTCTAGATCCGGTATGAAGTTGTGATTCCACCAAATCCAAACGATCAGCCAAGTTGTGAATCATACCCGATAAATTGTTGTTGAGAGTGCGTGTGTTTTGATTAAGTATGTCAATTAATACCTGTGTTTTTTCATCCATATTGCAGGCTGTAGAACCGAATCTTCTTCCTCTTCTACAAGACCATCCTCGAGGATGGGAGGCAGATTGGAAGAGGCCAAAGATCGTGCCGCTCTGATACCACTGTAGCACACCGCCGGAATAGTAGTTAGGATTAGTATTCTTGTAAGCGATGAGCTATTAGAATTGAAGATAAATTCTGTAAGAACTGTTAGAGTAAGAAGAGAGAAAGATGAGATCGGAAGAGAGAATTTGAGAGAGAAAAAGTGGCCGCATAAAACTTACTTGATAACATAAAATTGTCGGGCTTATATAACCGCCCTTTACATTACCTAGTCATTAGATTCTTAATTAACTACTAATACGGAAATTAATACTGAATTGAAAGGTAAAAAAAACAGATAACACGTGGTCTTCGCAGATGGCTTCCACGCGCGCAATCTTTTCTTTCACTCAATCTTAGCCACTGATTCCTTCAACGTCCAGGATTTCTTCTCCCACATCCCAAAAGATGTCTTCATTATCTTGGTCAATGTTATTTCTCACTGTATTTCCGACTTTATCTTTTCCTTCGTTTCTCTCTGTCTCATCATCTCCGAGCATATCTCCATCTCCTAATCCAAGGGGTGTGACATCCTCGAAAAAAAAAACCAAGCTAAAAGCAATACGAAAAGGCCTAAACAAATGGAAAAACAAGCAAAGAAGTCTAAAACATCATAAAACAAGCAATGAAGTCTAAAACAAGAAAGAGAGAAGGCAAATTAAAAAGAATTTGAGAAGTGAGAAAGAAAGGCGAAGAAAAAATAGTAAGAGTGAGAGAGGAGGGAGAAGTGAGAAAGAAAGGGAGAAACCAAAAAAGTAAGAGAGAGAGGGAGAGATAGAGACAGAGATAGAGAGAGAGAGACAGAGAGGGATGAGATGAGATGAGAAACATGATAGAGAAAGAGAGATAAACGAAAAAAGGAGAGAAGGAAAGAGAGGAGAGAGAGAGAGAGAGAGAGAGAGAGAGAGAGAGAGAGAGAGAGAGAAAGATAGATAGATAGAGAGAGAGAGAGAGAGAGAGAGAGAGAGAGAGAGAGAGAGAGAGAGAGAGAGAGAGAGAGAGAGAGAGAGAGAGAGATGAGATGAGAGTGATGAGACAGAGAGGGAGAGAGAGAGAGAGAGAGAGAGAGAGAGAGAGAGAGAGATGAGATGAGATGATATGAGGGGGACGAAAGAGAGAGATAGAGAGATGAGATGAGATGAGATGAGAGTGATAAGAGAGAGAGAGAGAGAGAGAGAGAGAGAGATGAGATGAGATTAGATGAGATGTGATGAGAGTGACGAAAGAGAAAGAGAGGCAGAGGAAAAATTGAGAGAAGGAAAGAGAGAACGGGAAAAAACAAGATAGAGAGAAGAGAAAGAAAGAAAGATATAGGAAAAATTGAGAGAAGGAAAAAAAGAAGGCGAAACAACAAAATAGAGAGACGAGAAAGAAAGAGAGAAGAAGAAATAGTAAGAGTGAGAGAAGAGAGAGACAACTAAAAAAGAAAGAGCGATAGCGAAACAATAAGAGAGAGAGAGAGAGAGAGAGAGAGAGAGAGAGAGAGAGAGAGAGAGAGAGAGAGAGAGAGAGAGAGAGAGAGAGAGAGAGAGAGAGAGAGAGAGAGAGAGAGAGAGAGAGAGAGAGAGAATGAGATGAGATGAGAGTGATGAAACGAGATAGAGAGACTAAGAAAAAATTGAGAGAAGGAAAGAGAGAAGGCAAAACAATAAGAATTTGAGCAGTGAGAAAGAAAGAGAGAAGAAGAAACAGTAAGAGAGAGAGAGGAGAGAGAAGAAAGAAAGAAAGGGAGAAACCGAAAAAGTAAGAGAGAGAGGGAGAGATAGAGAGAGAGAGAGGGATGAGATCAGATGAGAAACATGATAGAGAAAGAGAGATAGAGGAAAAAATTGAGAGAAGGAGAGAGAGAAGGCACACAAGAAGAAAGAGAGAACTGATAAAGAAAGAGAGAGGAAGAAATAGTAAGAGTGAGAGAAGAGAGGGAATAGACAAATAAAGAGAGAAACCGAAACACTAAGAGAGAGAGAGAGAGAGATGAGATGAGATGAGAGTGATGAAAGAGAGAGATAGAGAGATGAGATGAGATGAGAGTGATGAGAGAGAGAGAGAGAGATAGCGAAACAGTAAGTGAGAGAGAAGAGAGAGAGAGAGAGACAGAGAGAGAGAGATAGAGAGATAGAGAGATAGAGAGAGATAGATGAGATGAGAGTGATGAGAGAGAGAGAGAGAAAGAGAGAGAGAGAGAGAGAGAGAGAGAGAGAGAGAGAGAGAGAGAGAGAGAGAGAGAGAGAGAGAGAGAGAGAGAGATGAGATTATATGAGAGTGTTGAAAGAGAGACATAGAGAGATGAGATGCGATGAGATGAGAGTGACGAGAGAGAGAGAGAGAGAGAGAGAGAGAGAGAGAGAGAGAGAGAGAGAGAGAGAGAGAGAGAGAGAGAGAGAGAGATGAGATGAGATGAGATGAGATGAGAGTGAGAAAAGAGAAGGAGAGGCAGAGGAAAAATTAAGAGAAGGAAAGAGAGAATGCGAAACAACAAGATATAGAGAAGAGAAAGAAAGAGAGACAGAGGAAAAATTGAGAGAAGTGAAGAAAGAAGGAGAAATAACAAAATAGAGAGACGAGAAAGAAAGAGAGAAGAAGAAACAGTAAGAGTGAGAGAAGAGAGAGACAACTGAGAAAGAAAGAGAGATAGCGAAACAAAAGAGAGAGAGAGAGAGAGAGAGAGATGAGATGAGATGAGAGTGATGAAAGAAAAAAAGAGAGACTGCGGAAAAAATGGAAGAAGGAAAGAGAGAAGGCAAAATAATAAGAAATTGAGCAGTGAGAAAGAAAGAGAGAAGAATAAGCAGTAAGAGTGAGAGAGGAGAGAGAAGTGAGAAAGTAAGGGAGAAACCGAAAAAGTAAGAGAGAGAGGGAGAGATAGAGAGAGAGATAGAGAGAGAGGGAGGGATGAGATAAGATGAGAAACATGATAGAGAAAGAGAGATAGAGGAATAATTGAGAGAAGGAAAGAGAGAAGGCGAAACAAGAAGAAAGAGAGAACTGAGAAAGAAAGAGAGAAGAAGAAACAGTAAGAGTGAGAGAAGAGACAAATAAAGAGAGAAACCGAAACACTAAGAGAGAGAGAGAGACAGATGAGATGAGATGAGAGTGATGAAAGAGAGAGAGAGAGATGAGATGAGATGAGAGTGATGAGAGAGAGAGGGAGAGAGAGAGAGAGAGAGAGAGAGAGAGAGAGAGAGAGAGAGATAGCGAAACAATAAGAGAGAGAGAAGAGAGAGAGAGAGGGAGAGAGAAATGAGATGAGATGAGAAACATGATAGAGAAAGAGAGATAGAGGAAAAATTGAGAGAAGGAAAGAGAGAATGTGAAACAAGAAGGAAGAGTGAACTGAGAAAGAAAGAGAGAAGAACAAACAGTAAGAGTGAGAGATGAGAGAAAAGAGACAAATAAAGAGAGAAACCGAAACATTAAGAGAGAGAGAGAGAGAGGAGATGAGATGAGAGTGATGAAAGAGAGAGATAGAGAGATAAGATGAGATGTGAGTGATGAGAGAGAGAGAGAGAGAGAGAGAGAGAGAGAGAGAGAAAAGAGAGAGAGAGAGAGAGAGAGAGAGAGAGAGAGAGAGAGAGAGAGAGATAGTGAAACAGTAAGAGAGAGAGAGAGATAGTGAAACAGTAAGAGAGAGAGAAGAGAGAGAGAGAGGGAGAGAGAGATGAGATGAGATGAGATGAGAAACATGATAGAGAAAGAGAGATAGAGGAAAAATTGAGAGAAGGAAAGAGAGAATGTGAAACAAGAAGAAAGAGGGAACTGAGAAAGAAAGAGAGAAGAACAAACAGTAAGAGTGAGAGACGCGAGAGAACAGCCAAATAAAGAGAGAAACCGAAACACTAAGAGAGAGAGAGAGAGAGAGGAGATGAGATGAGAGTGATGAAAGAGAGAGATAAAGAGATGAGATGAGATGTGAGTGATGAGAGAGAGAGAAGAGAGAGAGAGAAGCGAGAGAGAGAGAGAGAGAGAGAGAGAGAGAGAGAGAGAGAGAGAGAGAGAGAGAGAGAGAGAGAGAGAGAGATGAGATGAGATGAGATGAGATGAGATGTGATGAGAGTGACGAAAGAGAAAGAGAGGCAGAGGAAATATTGAGAGAAGGAAAGAGAGAATGCGAAACAATATAGAGAAGAGAAAGAAAGAGAGACAGAGAAAAATTGAGAGAAGGAAATAAAGAAGGCGAAACAAAAGAATTGAGAGACGAGAAAGAAAGAGAGAAGAACAAATGGAAAGACAAGCAAAGAAGTCTAAAACATCACAAAACAAGCAATGAAGTCTAAAACAAGAAAGAGAGAAGGCAAAATAAAAAGAATTTTTGAAGTGAGAGAGAAAGAGAAGAAGAAACAGTAAGAGTGAGAGATGAGAGGGAAGTGAGAAAGAAAGGAAGAAATCGAAAAAGTAAGAGAGAGAGGAAGAGATAGAGAGAGAGATAGAGAGAGAGAGAGGGATGAGATCAGATGAGAAACATGATAGACAAAGAGAGATAGAGGAAAAAATGAGAGAAGGGAAGAGAGAAGGAAGAACAATAAGAAAGTGAGAAGTGGGAAAGAAAGGGAGAAGAAGAATCACTAAGAGTGAGAGAAGAGAGAGAAGTGAGAAAGAGAGAGAGAAAGCGAAACAATAAGAGAGAGAGAGAGAAAGAGAGAGAGAGAGAGAGAGAGAGAGAGAGAGAGAGAGAGTGAGAGAGAGAGGGAGAGAGATGAGATGAGATAAGAGTGATGAAAGAGAGAGATAAAGAGATGTGATGAGATGAGAGTGATGAGAGAGAGAGAGAGATGAGATGAGATGAGATGAGAAACATGAAAGAGAAAGAAAGATTTAGGAAAAATTGAGAGAAGGAAAGAGAGAAGGCGAAACAAGAATAAAGTGAGAAGTGAGAAAGAAAGAGAGAAAGCGAAACAGTAAGAGAGAGAAAAAGAGAGAGAGAGAGGGAGATGAAATGAGATGATAATCATGAGAGAGGGAACGAGAGAAGGCGGAACAATAAGAAATACAGAAGTGAGAAAGAACGAGAGAAGAGAAGAGAGAGAGAGAGAGAGAGAGATGAGATGAGATGAGAGTGAGATGAGAGTGATGAAAAAGAGAGATAGAGAGATGAGATGAGACGAGAGTGATGAGAGAGATGAGATGAGATGATAATCCTGAAAGAGAAAGAGAGACAGAGGAAAAATAGAGAGAAGCAAAGAGAGTTGGCGAGACAGCAAGATAGGTAGAAGAGAAAAAAAAGAGAAGAAGAAACAGTAAGAGTGAGAGAACAGAGAGACAACTCAAAAACAAAGAGAGATAGTGAAACTGAGAGAAAGAGAGATGAGATGAGATGAGATGAGGGTGATGAAAGAGAAAGAGAGACTGAGTAAAAATTGAGAGAATGAAAGAGAGAAGGCAAAACAATAAGAATATGAGAAGTGAGAAAGAAAGAGAGCAGAGAGAGAAGTGAGAAAGAAAGAGAGAAGAAAAAACAGTAAGAGAGAGAGAGAGAGAGAGAGAGAGAGAGAGAGAGAGAGAGAGAGAGAGAGAGAGAGAGAGAGAGAGAGAGAGAGAGAGAGAGAGAGAGAGAGAGAGAGAGAGAGATAGAGAGAGATGAGATGAGATGATAATCATGAGAGAAGGAAAGAGAGAAGGTGAAACAATAAGAAAAACAAAGTGAGAAAGAAAGAGAGAAGAAGAAACAGTAAGAGTGAGAGAAGACAGAGAGGTGAGAAAGAAAGAGAGATTGCGAAACAGTAAGACAGAGAGAGAGAGAGAGAGAGAGAGAGAGAGAGAGAGAGAGAGAGAGAGAGAGAGAGAGATGAAATGAGAGAGAGAGAGAGAGAGAGAGAGAGAGAGAGAGAGAGAGAGAGAGAGAGAGAGATGAGATGAGAGTGATGAGAGAAAGAGGGAGAGAGAGAGAGAGAGAGAGAGATAGAGAGAGAGAGAGAGAGAGAGAGAGAGAGAGAGAGAGAGAGAGAGAGAGATGAGATGAGATGATATGAGAGTGATGAAAGAGAGAGATAGAGAGATGAGATGAGATGAGATGAGATGAGAGTGAGAGAGAGAGAGAGAGAGAGAGAGAGAGAGAGAGAGATGAGATGTGATGAGAGTGATGAAAGAGAAAGAGAGGCAGAGGAAAAATTGAGAGAAGGAAAGAGAGAATGCGAAACAAGAAGATAGAGAGAAGAGAAAGAAAGAGAGACAGAGGAAAATTGAGAGAAGGAAAGAAAGAAGGCGAAACAAAAAAATAGAGAGACGACAAAGAAAGAGAGAAGAAGAAACAGTAAGAGTGAGAGAAGAGAGAGACAACTGAGAAAGAAAGAGAGATAGCGAAACAGTAAGAGCGAGAGAGAAAGAGATGAGATGAGATGAGAGTGATGAAACAGAAAGAGAGACTGAGGAAAAACTGAGAGAAGGAAAGAGAGAAGGCAAAACAATAAGAATTTGAGCAGTGAGAAAGAAAGAGAGAAGAAGAAACAGTAAAAGTAATAGAGGAGAGAGAAGTGAGATGTGATGAGATGATAAACCTGAAAAGAGAGACAGTGGAAAAATTGAGAAAAGGAAAGAGAGAAGTCGAAACAAAAAGATAGAGAGAAGAGAAAGAAAGAGAGAAGAAAAAACAGTAAGAGAGAAAATACGTGACATATCATAAAGGTCAAAAGTACAATAAGTGGAAAGGTAAAAAAGGGACCATTCCTCGAAAAAACAACCAAGCTAAAAGCAATACAAAAAGGCCTAAACAAATGGAAAAAACAAGCAAAGAAGTCTAAAACATCACAAAACAAGCAATGAAGTCTAAAACAAGAAAGAGAGAAGGCAAAACAAAAAGAATTTGAGAAGTGAGAGAGAAAGAGAGAAGAAAAAAGGTAAGAGTGAGAGAGGAGAGAGAAGTGAGAAAGAAAAGGAGAAACCGAAAAAGTAAGAGAGAGAGGGAGAGATAGAGAGAGAGATAGAGAGAGAGAGAGGGATGAGATCAGATGAGAAACATGATAGAGAAAGAGAGATAGAGGAAAAAATGAGAGAAGGAAAGAGAGAAGACAGAACAATAAGAAAGTGAGAAGTGGGAAAGAAAGAGAGAAGAAGAATCAGTAAGAGTGCGAGAAGAGAGAGAAGTGAGAAAGAAAGAGAGAAAGCGAAACAATAAGAGAGAGAGAGAAAGAGAGAGAGAGAGAGAGAGAGAGAGAGAGAGATCAGTTAAACTGAGGAGATCAGGCTTTTGGTGAGGTAGATTCAATGACGAACGCGAGGCATCGACGGCACGCATTAATGCGCTTCTAGCTGTGCTATTTCGAACCCGTAAATACGCAATTCGATAGACAGAGCCAACAAGTAGTCGTAGCCCTCTGAGTTAGCTTCGCAATGATGCAAAAATTGGGAAAAATGTATGAGAAACGAGGGAGATATGGTGCAAAATACAGATGCCTACCGGAAAGGCGTAAGGTTTTCGGGCCCAACTTGCGCGGTTTCCCGATTTTGGTCATATCTCCTTCGTTAGTTATCGAATTGACCCCGTTCTAATACATTCGAGAAGCTAGCTCGCAGACGTAACAACTTCTATTAGTAAAACTGAGGAGATCGGGCTTTTGGTAAGGTAAATTCAATGACGAACGCGAGGTATCGATGGCACGCGTTAATGCGCTTCTAGCTGTGTTATTTCTAACCTTTAAATAGGCTATCTGTCGGACAGAGCCAACATGTTGTCGTAGCCCTCTGAGTTAGCTTTGCAAAGATGCAAAAACGGGGTCAAATGGATGAGAAACGAGGGAGATATGGTGCAAAATGCAGATGCCTACCGGAAAGGCGTAAAGTTTTCGGGCACAACTTGTGCGGTTTCCCAATTTTGGTCATATCTCCCTCGTTAGTCATCAGATTGACCCCGTTCTGATGGATTCGCGAAGCTAGCTCATAGATGTAACAACTTCAATCGGTAAAACTGAGGATATCGGGCTTTTGGTGAGGTAGATTCAATGACGAACGCAAGGCATCGATGGCACGCATTAATGCGCTTCTAGCTGTGCTGTTTCGAACCTGTAAATGCGCAATCCGACGGATAGAGCCAACATGTAGTCGTAGCCCTCTGAATTAGCTTCGTAAAGATGTAAAAACGGGGTTAAATGGATAAGAAACGAGGGAGATATGGTGCAAAATGTAGACGCCTACCGGAAAGGCGTAAAGTTTTCGGGCCCAACTTGCGCGGTTTCCCAATTTTGGTCATATCTCCCTCGTTATTCATCGGATTCACCCCATTCTGATCGACTCGCGAAGCTAGCTCGTAGACTTAACAACTTCTATCAGTAAAACTGAGTAGATCGGGCTTTTGGTGAGGCAGATTTAATGACGAATGCGAGGCATCGACGGCATGCGTTAATGCGCTTCTAGCTGTGCTGTTTCTAACCTGTAAATGCGCAATCCGATGGATAGAGCCAACATGTTTTCGTAGCCCTCTGAGTTAGCTTCGCAAAGATGCAAAAACGCGGTCAAATGGATGAGAAATGAGGGAGATATGGTGCAAAATGGAGACACCTCCCGGATAGGCGTAAAGTTTTCGGGCCCAACTTGTGCGGTTTCCCAATTTTGGTCATATCTCCCTCGTTAGTCATCGGATTGACCCCGTTCTGATGGATTCGCGAAGTTAGCTCACAGATGTAACAACTTCTATCGGTAAAACTGAGGAGATCAGGCTTATGGTGAGGTAGATTCAATGATGAACGCGAGGCATCGACGTCACGCATTAAGGCGCTTCTAGCTGTGCTATTTCGAACCCGTAAATTTAAAATCCGACGGATAGAGCAACCATGTAGTCATAGCCATTTGAATTAGCTTCGCAAAGATGTAAAAATGGGGTCAAATGCATGAGAAACGAGGGAGATATGGTGCAAAATGCAGACGCCTACTAGAAAGGCGTAAAGTTTTCGGGCCCAACTTGCGCGGTTTCCCAATTTTTGTCATATCTCCCTCGTTTGTCATCCGATTGACCCCATTCTGATCGACTCGCGAAGCTAGCTCGCAGACGTAACAACTTCTATTAGTAAAACTGAGGAGATCAGGCTTTTGGTGAGGTAGATTCAATGACGAATGCGAGGCATCGACGGCACGCGTTAATGTGCTTCTAGCTGTGCTGTTTCAAACCCGTAAATGCGCAATCCGATGGATAGAGCCAACATGTAGTCATAGCCCTCTGAATTAGCTTTGCAAAGATGCAAAAACGGGGTCAAATGGATGAGAAACGAGGGAGATATGGTGCAAAATGTAGACGCCTACCGGAAAGGCGTAAAGTTTTCGGGCCCAACTTGCGCGGTTTCCCAATTTTGGTCATATCTCCCTCATTAGTCATCGGATTGACCCCGTTCTGATCGACTCGCGAAGCTAGCTCGCTAATGTAACAACTTCTATTGGTAAAACTGAGGAGATCGGCCTTTTGGTAAGGTAGATTCAATGACGAACGTGAGGTATCGACGGCACGCATTAATGCTCTTCTAGCTGTGCTGTTTCGAACCCGTAAATGCACAATCGGATGGATAGAACTGACATGTAGTCGTAGCCCTCTGAGTTAGCTTCGCAAAGATGCAAAAACGGGGTCAAATGCATGAGAAACGAGGGAGATATGGTGCAAAATGTAGACGCCTACCGGAAAGGCATAAAGTTTTCGGGCCCAACTTGCGCGGTTTCCCAATTTTGGTCATATCTCCCTCGTTAGTCATCGGATTGACCCCGTTCTGATCAACTCGCGAAGCTAGCTCATAGACGTAACAACTTCTATCAGTAAAAATGAGTAGATCAGGCTTTTGGTGAGGTAGATTCAATGACGAACGCGAGGAATCGACGACATGCGTTAATGCGCTTCTAGCTGTACTGTTTCTAACCTATAAATGCGCAATCCGATGGACAGAGCCAACATGTTGTCGTAGCCCTCTAAGTTAGCTTCGGAAAGATGTAAAAACGGGGTCAAATGCATGAGAAACGAGGGAGATATGGTGCAAAATGTGGATGCCTACTGGAAAGGCGTAAAGTTTTCGGGCCCAACTTGCGCGGTTTCCCAATTTTGGTCATATCTCCCTCGTTAGTCATCGGATTGACCCCGTTCTGATCGACTCGCGAAGCTAGCTCACAGACGTAACAACTTATATTAGTAAAACTGAGGAGATTGGGCTTTTGGCAAGGTAGATTTAATGACGAACGTGAGGCATCGACGGCACGCGTTAATGCGCTTCTAGTTGTGCTATTTCGAACCCGTAAATGCACAATCGGACGGATAGAACCGACATGTAGCCGTAGCCCTCTGAGTTAGCTTCGCAAAGATGTAAAAATGGGGTCAAATGCATGAGAAACGAGGGAGATACGGTGTAAAATGTAGACGCCTACCGGAAAGGCGTAAAGTTTTCGGGCCCAACTTGCGCGGTTTCCCAATTTTGGTCATATCTCCCTCGTTAGTCATCGGATTGACCCCGTTCTGATCAACTCGCAAAGCTAGCTCGAAGAGGTAACAACTTCTATTAGTAAAATAGAGTAGATCGGGCTTTTGGTGAGGTAGATTCAATGACGAACGTGAGGAATCGACGACATGCGTTAATGCGCTTCTAGCTGTACTGTTTCTAACCTGTAAATGAGCAATCCGACAGACAGAGCCAACATGTTGTCGTAGCCCTCTGAGTTAGCTTCGCAAAGATGCAAAAATGGGGTCAAATATATGAGAAACGAGGGAGATATGGTGCAAAATGTAGACGCCTATCGGAAAGGCGGAAAGTTTTCGGGCCCAACTTGCGCGGTTTCCCAATTTTGGTCATATCTCCCTCGTTAGTCATCGGATTGACCCCGTTCTGATCGACTCGCAAAGCTAGCTCGCAGACGTAACAACTTCTATTACTAAAATTGAGGAGATTGGGCTATTGGTAAGGTAAATTCAATGACGAACGCGAGGAATCGACGACATGCGTTAATGCGCTTCTAGTTGTACTGTTTCTAACCTGTAAATGCGCAATCCGACGGACAGAACCAACATGTAGTCGTAGCCCTCTGAATTAGCTTTTCAAAGATGCAAAAATAGAGTCAAATGCATGAGAAACGAGGGAGATATGGTGAAAATTGTAGACGCCTACCGGAAAGGCGTAAAGTTTTCGGTCCCAACTTGCGCGGTTTCCCAATTTTGGTCATATCTCCCTCGTTAGTCATCGGATTGACCCCGTTCTGATCAACTCGAGAAGCTAGCTCATAGACGTAACAATTTCTATCAGTAAAACTGAGTAGATCGGGCTTTTGGTGAGGTAGATTCAATGACGAACGCGTGGAATCGACGACATGCATTAATGCGCTTCTAGCTGTACTGTTTCTAACCTGTAAATGTGCAATCCGACGGACAGAGCCAACATGTTGTCGAAGCCCTCTGAGTTAGCTTCGCAAAGATGCAAAAACGGGGTCAAATGGATGACAAACGAGGGAGATATGGTGCAAAATGCAGACGCCTACCAGAAAGGCGTAAAGTTTTCGGGCCCAACTTGTGCGGTTTCCCAATTTTGGTCATATCTCCCGCGTTAGTCATCGGATTGACCCCGTTCTGATGGATTCGTGAAGCTAGCTCACAGATGTAACAACTTCTATCGGTAAAACTGAGGAGATCGGGCTTTTGGTGAGGTAGATTCAATAACGAACGTGAGGAATCGACGACATTTGTTAATGCGCTTCTAGCTGTACTGTTTCTAACCTGTAAATGAGCAATCCGATGGACAGAGCCAACATGTTGTCGTAGCCCTCTGAGTTAGCTTCGCAAAGATGCAAAAACGGGGTCAAATGCATGAGAAACGAGGGAGATATGGTGCAAAATGTAGACGCCTATCGGAAAGGCGTAAAGTTTTCGGGCCCAACTTGCGTGGTTTCCCAATTTGGTCATATCTCTCTCGTTAGTCATCGGATTGACCCCGTTCTGATCGACTCGCAAAGCTAGCTCGCAGACGTAACAACTTCTATTAGTAAAACTGAGGAGATCGGGCTATTGGTAAGGTAGATTCAATGACAAACGCGAGGAATCGACGACATGCGTTAATGCGCTTCTAGATGTAATATTTCTAACCTGTAAATGCGCAATCCGACGGACATTACCAACATGTAGTCGTAGCCCTATGAATTAGCTTTGCAAAGATGGAAAAACGGGGTCAAATGCATGAGAAACGAGGGAGATATGGTGCAAATTGTAGACGCCTACCGAAAAGGCGTAAAGTTTTTGGGCCCAACTTCTATCAGTAAAACTGAGAAGATCGGGCTTTTGGTGAGGTAGATTCAATAACGAACGCGAGGTATCGACGGCATGCGTTAATGTGCTTGTAGCTATGCTGTTTCTAACCTGTAAATGCGCAATCCAACGGACAAAGCCAACATGTTGTCGTAGCCCTCTGAGTTAGCTTCGCAAAGATGCAAAAATAGGGTCAAATGGATGACAAACGAGGGAGATATGGTGCAAAATGCAGACGCCTACCAGAAAGGCGTAAAGTTTTCGGGCCCAACGTGTGCGGTTTCCCAATTTTGGTCATATCTCCCTCGTTAGTCATCGGATTGACCCCGTTCTGAGTGATTCGCGATGCTAGCTCACAGATGTAACAACTTCTATCGGTAAAACTGAGGAGATCAAGCTTTTGGTGAGGTAGATTCAATGACAAACGCAGATTATTGCGCTTCTAGCTGTGCTGTTTCATACCGTAAATGCGCAATCCGACGGATAGAGCCAACATGTAG
Source organism: Lavandula angustifolia (assembly GCA_028984105.1). Classification (NCBI taxonomy): domain Eukaryota; kingdom Viridiplantae; phylum Streptophyta; class Magnoliopsida; order Lamiales; family Lamiaceae; genus Lavandula; species Lavandula angustifolia. The sequence continues at coordinate 34,061,836 of CM054804.1, forward strand.
TCGTAGACCTCTGAATTAGCTTCGTAAAGATGCAAAAACGGGGTCAAATGCATGAGAAACGAGGGAGATATGGTGCAAAATGTAGACGCCTACCGGAAAGGCGTAAAGTTTTCGGGCCCAACTTGCGCGGTTTCCCAATTTTGGTCATATCTCCCTCGTTAGTCATCGGATTGACCCCGTTCTGATTGACTCGCGAAGCTAGCTCGTAGACGTAACAACTTCTATCAGTAAAACTGAGGAGATGGGGCTTTTGTTAAGGTATATTCAATGACGAACGTGAGGCATCGACGGCACGCGTTAATGCGCTTCTCGCTGTGCTGTTTCTAACCTATAAATGTGCCATCCTTCGGACAGAGCCAACATGTTGTCGTAGCCCTCTGAGTTATCTTCACAATGTTGCAAAAATGGGGTCAAATCAAAGAGAATAGAGGGAGATATGGTGTAAAATGCAAACGCCTACCGGAAAGGCGTAAAGTTTTTGGGCCCAACTTGTGCGATTTCCCAATTTTGGTCATATCTCCCTCGTTAGTCATCGGATTGACCCCGTTCTGATGGATTCGCAAAGCTAGCTCATAGATGTAACAACTTCTATCGGTAAAACTAAAGAGATCGGGCTTTTGGTGAGGTAGTTTCAATGACGAATGCGAGGCATCAAGCCGCATTAATGCGCTTCTAGCTGTGCTATTTCGAACCCGTAAATGCACAATCCGACGGATAGAACCAACATGTAGTCGTAGCCCTCTGAATTAGCTTCGCAAAGATGCAAAAACGGGGTCAAATGCATGAGAAACAAGGGAGATATGGTGCAAATTGTAGACGCCTACCGGAAAGGCGTAAAGTTTTCGGGCCCAACTTGCGCGGTTTCCCAATTTTGGACATATCTCCCTCGTTAGTCATCGGATTGACCCCGTTCTGATCGACTCGTGAAGCTAGCTCGCAGACGTAACAACTTCTATCAGTAAAACTGAGAAGATCGGGCTTTTGGTGAGGTAGATTCAATAACGAACGCGAGGCATCGACGGCATGCGTTAATGCGCTTGTAGCTATGCTGTTTCTAACCTATAAATGCGCAATCCAACGGACATAGCCAACATGTTGTCGTAGCCCTCTGAGTTAGCTTCGCAAAGATACAAAAACGGGGTCAAATGGATGAGAAACGAGGGAGATATGGTTCAAAATGTAGACACCTATCGAAAAGGCATAAAGTTTTCGGGCCCAACTTGCGCGGTTTCCTAATTTTGGTCATATCTCCCTCATTAGTCATCGGATTGACCCCGTTCTGATCGATTCGTGAAGCTAGCTCGTAGACGTAACAATTTCTATCAGTAAAACTGAGGAGATCGGGCTTTGGTTAGGTAGATTCAATGACGAACGTGAGGCATCGATGACATGCGTTAATGCGCTTCAAGCTGTGCTGTTTCTAACCTGTAAATGCGCAATCCGACGGACAGAGCCAACATGTTGTCGTAGCCCTCTGAGTTAGCTTTGCAAAGATGCAAAAACAGGGTCAAATGCATGAGAAACGAGGGAGATATGGTGCAAATTGTAGACGCCTACCGGAAAGGCGTAATGTTTTTGGGCCCAACTTGCGCGGTTTCCCAATTTTGGTCATATCTCCCTCGTTAGTCATCGGATTGACCCCGTTCTGATTGACTCGCGAAGCTAGCTCGTAGACGTAACAACTTCTATCTGTAAAACTGAGTAGATCGGGCTTTTGGTGAGGTAGATTCAATGACAAACGCGAGGAATCGACGACATGCATTAATGCGCTTCTAGCTGTACTGTTTCTAACCTGTAAATGCGCAATCCGACGGACAGAGCCAACATGTTGTCGTAGCCCTTTGAGTTAGCTTCGCAAAGATGTAAAAATGGGGTCAAATGCATGAGAAACGAGGGAGATATGGTGCAAAATGTAGACGCCTACCGGAAAGGTGTAAAGTTTTCGGGCCCAACTTGCGCGGTTTCCTAATTTTGGTCATATCTCCCTCGTTAGTCATCGGATTGACCCCGTTCTGATTGACTCGTGAAGCTAGCTCACAGTCGTAACAACTTCTATCAGTAAAACTAAGGAGATCGGGCTTTTGTTGAGGTAGATTAAATGACGAACGCGAGGCATCGATGGCATGCGTTAATGCGCTTGTAGCTATGCTGTTTCTAACCTCTAAATGCACAATCCAACGGACATAGCCAACATGTTGTCGTAGCTCTCTGAGTTAGCTTCGCAAAGATGCAAAAACGAGGTCAAATGGATGAGAAACGAGGGAGATATGGTGCAAAATGTAGACGCCTATCGGAAAGGCGTAAAGTTTTCGGGCCCAACTTGCGCGGTTTCCTAATTTTGGTCATATCTCCCTCGTTAGTCATCGGATTGTCCCCGTTCTGATCGACTCATGAAGCTAGCTCGTAGACGTAACAATTTCCATCAGTAAAACTGAGGAGATCGGGATTTTGGTGAGGTAGATTCAATGACGAACGCGAGGTATCGACGGCATGCCTTAATGCGCTTCTAGTTGTGCTGTTTCTAACCTATAAATGCGTAATCCGACGGACAGAGCCAACATGTTGTCGTATCCCTCTGAGTTAGCTTCGCAAAGATGCAAAAACGGGGTCAAATGAATGAGAAACGAGGGAGATATGGTACAAAATGCAGACGCCTACCGGAAAGGCGTAAAGTTTTCGGGCCCAACTTGTGCGGTTTCCCAATTTTGGTCATATCTCCCTCGTTAGTCATCGGATTGACCCTGTTCTGATGGATTCGCGAAGCTAGCTCATAGATGTAACAACTTCTATCGGTAAAACTGAGGAGATCGAGCTTTTGGTGAGGTAAATTCAATGACAAACGCGAGGCATCGACAGCACAGATTAATGCGCTTCTAGTTGTGCTGTTTCAACATGTAAATGCGCAATCCGACGGATAGAGCCAACATGTAGTCGTAGACCTCTGAATTAGCTTCGCAAAGATGCAAAAACGGGGTCAAATGCATGAGAAACGAGGGAGCTATGGTGCAAAATGTAGGCGCCTACCAGAAAGGCGTAAAGTTTTCGGGCCCAACTTGCGCGGTTTCCCAATTTTGGTCATATCTTCCTCGTTAGTCATCGGATTGACCCCTTTTTTATCGACTCGCGAAGCTAGCTCGCAGACGTAACAACTTCTATCAGTAAAACTGAGGAGATCGGGCTTTTGGTAAGGTAAATTCAATGGCGAACATGAGGCATTGACGGCACGCGTTAATGCGCTTCTCGCTGTGCTGTTTCTAACCTATAAATGGGCGATCCGTAGGACAGAGCCAACATGTTGTCGTAGCCCTCTGAGTTAGCTTCGTAAAGTTACAAAAATGGGGTCAAATCGAAGAGAATAGAGGGAGATATGGTGCAAAATGCTGACGCCTACCGGAAAGGCGTAAAGTTTTTGGGCCCAACTTGTGCGGTTTCCCAATTTTGGTCATATCTCCCTCGTTAGTCATCAGATTGACCCCGTTCTGATGGATTCGCGAAGCTAGCTCATAGATGTAACAACTTCTATCGGTAAAACTAAAGAGCTCGGGCTTTTGGTGAGGTAGATTCAATGACGAACGCGAGGCATCAAGCCGCATTAATGCGCTTCTAGGTGTGTTGTTTCGAACCCGTAAATGCACAATCCGACAGATAGAACCAACATGTAGTCGTAGCCCTCTGAATTAGCTTCGCAAAGATGTAAAAACGGGGACAAATGCATGAGAAACGAGGGAGATATGGTGCAAATTGCAGACGCCTAGCGGAACGGCGTAAAGTTTTCGGGCCCAACTTGCGCGGTTTCCCAATTTTGGTCATTTCTCCCTCGTTAGTCATCGGATTGACCCCGTTCTGATCGACTCGTGAAGCTAGCTCGTAGACGTAACAGCTTCTATCAGTAAAACTGAGTAGATCGGGCTTTTGGTGAGGTAGATTCAATGACGAACGCGAGGAATCAAAGACATGCGTTAATGCGCTTCAAGCTGTACTGTTTCTAACCTGTAAATGCGCAATCCGACGGACAGAGCCAACATGTTGTCGTAGGCCTCTAAGTTAGTTTCGCAAAGATGCAAAAACGGGGTCAAATGCATGAGAAACGAGGGAGATATGGTGCAAAATGTAGACGCCTACCGGAAAGGCGTAAAGTTTTCGGGCCCAACTTGTGCGGTTTCCCAATTTTGGTCATATCTCCCTCGTTAGTCATCGGATTGACCCCGTTCTGATCAACTCATGAAGCTAGCTTACAGATGTAACAACTTCTATTAGTAAAACTGAGGAGATCAGTCTTTTGGTGAGGTAGATTCAATGACGAACGCGAGGCATCGACGACATGTGTTAATGCGCTTGTAGCTATGTTGTTTCTAACCTGTAAATGCGCAATCCAATGGACATAGCCAACATGTTGTCGTAGCCCTCTGAGTTAGCTTCGCAAAGATGCAGAAACGGGGTCAAATGGATGAGAAACGAGGGAGATATGGTGCAAAATGTAGACGCCTATCGGAAAGGCGTAAAGTTTTCGGGCCCAACTTGCGCGGTTTCCTAATTTTGGTCATATCTCCCTCGTTAGTCATCGGATTGACCCCGTTCTGATCGAATCGTGAAGCTAGCTCATAGACGTAACAATTTCTATCAGTAAAACTGAGGAGATCGGGCTTTTGGTGCGCTAGATTCAATGACGAACGCGAGGCATCGACGGCATGCATTAATGCACTTCTAGCTGTGCTGTTTCTAACCTGTAAATGCGCAATCCGACGGAGAGAGCCAACATGTTGTCTTAGCCCTCTGAGTTAGCTTCGCAAAGTTGCAAAAACGGGGTCAAATGGATGAGAAACGAGGGAGATATGGTGCAAAATGCAGACGCCTACTGGAAAGGCATAAAGTTTTCAGGCCCAACTTGTGCGGTTTCCCAATTTTGGTCATATCTCCCTCGTTAGTCATCGGATTGACCCCGTTTTGATGGATTCACGAAGCTAGCTCACAGATGTAACAACTTCTATCGGTAAAGCTGAGTAGATCGAGCTTTTGGTGAGGTAGTTCAATGACAAACGCGAGGCATCGACAGCACAGATTAATGCGCTTCTAGCTGTGCTGTTTCAACCCGTAAATGCGCAATTTGACGGATAGAGCCAACATGTAGTCGTAGACCTCTGAATTAGCTTTGTAAAGATGCAAAAATGGGGTCAAATGCATGAGAAATGAGGGAGATATGGTGCAAAATGTAGACGCCAACCGGAAAGGCGTAAAGTTTTCGGGCCCAACTTGCGCGGTTTCCCAATTTTGGTCATATCTCCCTCGTTAGTCATCGGATTGACCCCGTTCTGATCGACTCGCGAAGCTAGCTCGCAGACATAACAACTTCTATTAGTAAAACTGAGGAGATCGGGCTTTTGGTAAGGTAGATTCAATGACAAACGCGAGGCATCGACGGCACGCGTTAATGCGCTTCTCACTGTGCTGTTTCTAACCTATAAATGAGCTATCCGTCGGACAGAGCCAACATGTTGTTGTAGCCCTCTGAGTTAGCTTCGCAAAGTTGCAAAAATGGGGTCAAATCGAAGAGAATAGAGCGAGATATGGTGCAAAATGCGGACGCCTACCGGAAAGGCATAAAGTTTTTGGGCCCAACTTGTGCGGTTTCCCAATTTTGGTCATATCTCCCTCGTTAGTCATCGGATTGACCCCGTTCTGATGGATTCGCGAAGCTAGCTCATAGATGTAACAACTTCTATCGGTAAACTAAAGAGATCGGGCTTTTGGTGAGGTAGATTCAATGACGAACGCGAGGCATCAAGCCGTATTAAAGCGCTTCTAGTTGTGCTGTTTTGAACCCGTAAATGCACAATCCGACGGATAGAACCAACATGTAGTCATAGCCCTCTGAATTAGCTTCGCAAAGATGCAAAAACGGGGTCAAGTGCATGAGAAACGAGGGAGATATGGTGCAAAATGTAGACGCCTACCGGAAAGGCGTAAAGTTTTTGGGCCCAACATGCGCGGTTTCCCAATTTTGGTCATATCTCCCTCGTTAGTCATCGGATTGACCCCGTTCTGATCGACTCACGAAGCTAGCTCATAGACGTAACAACTTCTATCAGTAAAACTGAGGAGATCAGACTTTTGGTGAGGTAGATTCAATGACGAATGCGAGGCATCGACGGCGCGTTAATGCGCTTCTAGCTGTGCTGTTTCGAACCCATTCATACACAATCCGTTGGACAGAGCCAACATGTAGTCGTAGCCCTCTGAGTTTGCTTCGAAACGATGTAAAAACAAGGAAAAATGTATGAGAAACGAGGGAGATATTGTGCAAAATACAGATGCCTACCGGAAAGGAGTAAGGTTTTCGTGCCCAACTTGCGCGGTTTCCCAATTTTGGACATATCTCCTTAGTTAGTCATTGAACTGACCCCGTTCTAATGCATTCGCGAAGCTAGCTCGCAGACGTAACAACTTCTATCAGTAAAACTGAGGAGATTGGGCTTTTGGTAAGGTAGATTCAATGACGAACGCGAGGCATCGATGGCATGCTTTAATGCGCTTCTAGCTGTGCTGTTTCTAACCTGTAATTGGGCTATCTGTCGGACAAAGCCAACATGTTGTCGTAGCCCTCTGAGTTAGCTTCGCAAAGATGCAATAATGGGGTTAAGTGAGGTAGATTCAATGACGAACGCGAGGCATCGACGGCACGCGTTAATGCGCTTCTAGCTATGCTGTTTCGAACCCATAACTGCGTAATCCGACAGACAGAGCCAACATGTTGTCGTAGCCCTCTGAGTTAGCTTCGCAACGATGCAAAAACGGGGTCAAATGGATGAGAAACGAGGGAGATATGGTGCAAAATGCAGACGCCTACCGGAAAGGCGTAAAGTTTTCGGGCCCAACTTGTGCGGTTTCCCAATTTTGGTCATATCTCCCTCGTTAGTCATCAGATTGACCCTGTTCTGATGGATTCGCGAAGCTAGCTCATAGATGTAAAAACTTCTATCGGTAAAACTGAGGAGATCGAGCTTTTGGTGAGGTAGATTCAATGACAAACGCGAGGCATCGACAGAACAGATTCATGCGCTTCTAGTTGTGCTATTTCAACCTGTAAATGCGCAATCCGACGGATAGAGCCAACATGTAGTCGTAGACCTCTGAATTAGCTTCGCAAAGATGCAAAAACGGGGTCAAATGCATGAGAAACGAGGGAGATATGGTGCAAAATGTAGACGCCTACCGAAAAGGCGTAAAGTTTTTGGGCCCAACTTGTGCGGTTTCACAATTTTGGTCATATCTCCCTCGTTAGTCATCAGATTGACCCCGTTCTGATGGATTCGCGAAGCTAGCTCATAGATATAACAACTTCTATCGGTAAAACTAAAGAGATCGGGCTTTTGGTAAGGTAGATTCAATGACGAACGCGAGGCATCAAGCCGCATTAATGCGCTTCTAGGTGTGCTGTTTCAAACCCGTAAATGCACAATCCGACGGATAGAACCAACATGTAGTCGTAGCCCTCTGAATTAGCTTCTCAAAGATGCAAAAACGGGGTCAAATGCATGAGAAACGAGGGAGATATGGTGCAAATTGCAGACGCCTACCGGAACGGCGTAAAGTTTTCGGGCCCAACTTGCGCGGTTTCCCAATTTTGGTCATATCTCCCTCGTTAGTCATTGGATTGACCCCGTTCTGATCGACTTGTGAAGCTAGCTCGTAGACGTAACAACTTCTATCAGTAAAATTGAGTAGATCGGGCTTTTGGTGAGGTAGATTCAATGACAAACGCGAGGCATCGACGGCATGCGTTAATGCGCTTCTCGCTGTGCTGTTTCTAACCTATAAATGAGCTATCCGTCGGACAGAGCCAACATGTTGTTGTAGCCCTCTGAGTTAGCTTCGCAAAGTTGCAAAAATGGGGTCAAATCGAAGAGAATAGTGCGAGATATGGTGCAAAATGCGGACGCCTACCGGAAAGGCATAAAGTTTTTGGGCCCAACTTGTGCGGTTTCCCAATTTTGGTCATATCTCCCTCGTTAGTCATCGGATTGACCCCGTTCTGATGGATTCGCGAAGCTAGCTCATAGATGTTACAACTTCTATCGGTAAACTAAAGAGATCGGGCTTTTGGTGAGGTAGATTCAATGACGAACGCGAGGCATCAAGCCGCATTAATACGCTTCTAGCTGTGCTGTTTTGAACCCGTAAATGCACAATCCGACGGATAGAACCAACATGTAGTCATAGCCCTCTGAATTAGCTTCGCAAAGATACAAAAACGGGGTCAAATGCATGAGAAACGAGGGAGATATGGTGCAAAATGTAGATGCCTACCGGAAAGGCGTAAAGTTTTTGGGCCCAACTTGCGCGGTTTCCCAATTTTGGTCATATCTCCCTCGTTAGTCATCGGATTGACCCCGTTCTGATCGACTCACGAAGCTAGCTCATAGACGTAACAACTTCTATCAGTAAAACTGAGGAGATCAGACTTTTGGTGAGGTAGATTCAATGACGAATGCGAGGCATCGACGGCACGCGTTAATGCGCTTCTAGCTGTGCTGTTTCGAACCCATAAATACACAATCCGTTGGACAGAGCCAACATGTAGTCGTAGCCCTCTGAGTTTGCTTCGCAACGATGTAAAAACAGGGAAAAATGTATGAGAAACGAGGGAGATATTGTGCAAAATACAGATGCCTACCGGAAAGGAGTAAGGTTTTCGCGCCCAACTTGCGCGGTTTCCCAATTTTGGTCATATCTCCTTAGTTAGTCATCGAACTGACCCCGTTCTAATGCATTCGCGAAGCTAGCTCGCAGACGTAACAACTTCTATCAGTAAAACTGAGGAGATTGGGCTTTTGGTAAGGTAGATTCAATGACGAACGCGAGGCATCGATGGCATGCTTTAATGCGCTTCTAGCTGTGCTGTTTCTAACCTGTAAATGGGCTATCTGTCGGACAAAGCCAACATGTTGTCGTAGCCCTCTGAGTTAGCTTCGCAAAGATGCAATAATGGGGTTAAGTGAGGTAGATTCAATGACGAACGCGAGGCATCGACGGCACGCGTTAATGCGCTTCTAGCTGTGCTGTTTCGAACCCGTAACTGCGTAATCCGACAGACAGAGCCAACATGTTGTCGTAGCCCTCTGAGTTAGCTTCGCAACGATGTAAAAACGGGGTCAAATGGATGAGAAACGAGGGAGATATGGTGCAAAATGTAGACGCCTATCGGAAAGGCGTAAAGTTTTCGGGCCCAACTTGCACGGTTTCCTAATTTTGGTCATATCTCCCTCGTTAGTCATCGGATTGCCGCCGTTCTGATCGACTCATGAAGCTAGCTCGTAGACGTAACAATTTCTATCAGTAAAACTGAGGAGATCGGGATTTTGGTGAGGTAGATTCAATGACGAACGCGAGGTATCGACGGCATACGTTAATGCGCTTCTAGCTGTGCTGTTTCTAACCTGTAAATGCGCAATCCGACGGACAGAGCCAACATGTTGTCGTATCCCTCTGAGTTAGATTCGCAAAGATGCAAAAACGGGGTCAAATGGATGAGAAACGAGGGAGATATGGTGCAAAATGCAGACGCCTACCGAAAAGGCGTAAAGTTTTCGGGCCCAACTTGTGCGGTTTCCCAATTTTGGTCATATCTCCCTCGTTAGTCATCGGATTGACCCTGTTCTGATGGATTCGCGAAGCTAGCTCATAGATGTAACAACTTCTATCGGTAAAACTGAGGAGATCGAGCTTTTGGTGAGGTAGATTCAATGACAAACGCGAGGCATCGACAGAACAGATTCATGCGCTTCTAGTTGTGCTATTTCAACCTGTAAATGCGCAATCCGACGGATAGAGCCAACATGTAGTCGTAGACCTCTGAATTAGCTTCGCAAAGATGCAAGAACGGGGTTAAATGCATGAGAAACGAGGGAGATATGGTGCAAAATGTAGACGCCTACCAGAAAGGCGTAAAGTTTTCGGACCCAACTTGCGCGGTTTCCCAATTTTGGTCATATCTTCCTCGTTAGTCATCGGATTGACCCTGTTCTGATGGATTCGCGAAGCTAGCTCATAGATGTAACAACTTCTATCGGTAAAACTGAGGAGATCGAGCTTTTGGTGAGGTAGATTCAATGACAAACGCGAGGCATCGACAGAACAGATTCATGCGCTTCTAGTTGTGCTATTTCAACCTGTAAATGCGCAATCCGACGGATAGAGCCAACATGTAGTCGTAGACCTCTGAATTAGCTTCGCAAAGATGCAAGAACGGGGTTAAATGCATGAGAAACGAGGGAGATATGGTGCAAAATGTAGACGCCTACCAGAAAGGCGTAAAGTTTTCGGACCCAACTTGCGCGGTTTCCCAATTTTGGTCATATCTTCCTCGTTAGTCATCGGATTGACCCCGTTCTGATCGACTCGCGAAGCTAGCTCGTAGACGTAACAACTTCTATCAGTAAAATTGAGGAGATCGGGCTTTTGGTAAGGTAGATTCAATGGCGAACGTGAGGCATCGACGGCACGCGTTAATGCGCTTCTCGCTGCGCTGTTTCTAACCTATAAATGGGCTATCCATAGGACAGAGCCAACATGTTGTCGTAGCCCTCTGAGTTAGCTTCATAAAGTTACAAAAATGGGGTCAAATCGAAGAGAATAGAGGGAGATATGGTGCAAAATGCTGACGCCTACCGGAAAGGCGTAAAGTTTTTGGGCCCAACTTGTGCGGTTTCCCAATTTTGGTCATATCTCCCTCGTTAGTCATCAGATTGACCCCGTTCTGATGGATTCGCGAAGCTAGCTCATAGATATAACAACTTCTATCGGTAAAACTAAAGAGATCGGGCTTTTGGTAAGGTAGATTCAATGACGAACGCGAGGCATCAAGCCGCATTAATGCGCTTCTAGGTGTGCTGTTTCAAACCCGTAAATGCACAATCCGACGGATAGAACCAACATGTAGTCGTAGCCCTCTGAATTAGCTTCTCAAAGATGCAAAAATGGGGTCAAATGCATGAGAAACGAGGGAGATATGGTGCAAATTGCAGACGCCTACCGGAACGGCGTAAAGTTTTCGGGCCCAACTTGCGCGGTTTCCCAATTTTGGTCATATCTCCCTCGTTAGTCATCGGATTGACCCCGTTCTGATCGACTTGTGAAGCTAGCTCATAGACGTAACAACTTCTATCAGTAAAACTGAGTAGATCGAGCTTTTGGTGAGGTAGATTCAATGACAAACGCGAGGCATCGACGGCACGCGTTAATGCGCTTCTCGCTGTGCTGTTTCTAACCTATAAATGAGCTATCCGTCGGACAGAGCCAACATGTTGTTGTAGCCCTCTGAGTTAGCTTCGCAAAGTTGCAAAAATGGGGTTAAATCGAAGAGAATAGAGCGAGATATGGTGCAAAATGCGGACGCCTACCGGAAAGGCATAAAGTTTTTGGGCCCAACTTGTGCGGTTTCCCAATTTTGGTCATATCTCCCTCGTTAGTCATCGGATTGACCCCGTTCTGATGGATTCGCGAAGCTAGCTCATAGATGTAACAACTTCTATCGGTAAACTAAAGAGATCGGGCTTTTGGTGAGGTAGATTCAATGACGAACGCGAGGCATCAAGCCGAATTAATGCGCTTCTAGCTGTGCTGTTTTGAACCCGTAAATGCACAATCCGACGGATAGAACCAACATGTAGTCATAGCCCTCTGAATTAGCTTCGCAAAGATGCAAAAACGGGGTCAAATGGATGAGAAACGAGAGAGATATGGTGCAAAATGTAGACGCCTACCGGAAAGGCGTAAAGGTTTTGGGCCCAACTTGCGCGGTTTCCCAATTTTGGTCATATCTCCCTCGTTAGTCATCGGATTGACCCCGTTCTGATCGACTCACGAAGCTAGCTCGTAGACGTAACAACTTCTATCAGTAAAACTGAGGAGATCAGACTTTTGGTGAGGTAGATTCAATGACGAATGCGAGGCATCGACGGCACGCGTTAATGCGCTTCTAGCTGTGCTGTTTCGAACCCATAAATACACAATCCGTTGGACAGAGCCAACATGTAGTCGTAGCCCTCTGAGTTTGCTTCGCAACGATGTAAAAATGGCATGCTTTTGGTAAGGTAGATTCAATGACGAACGCGAGGCATCGATGGCAAGCTTTAATGCGCTTCTAGCTGTGCTATTTCTAACCTGTAAATGGGCTATCTGTCGGACAAAGCCAACATGTTGTCGTAGCCCTCTGAGTTAGCTTCGCAAAGATGCAATAACGGGGTTAAATGGATGAGAAACGAGGGAGATATGGTGCAAAATGAAGACGCCTACCGGAAAGGCGAAATGTTTTTGGGCCCAACTTGTGCGGATTCCCAATTTTGGTCATATCTCCCTCGTTAATCATTGGATTAACCCCGTTCTAATGCATTCGCGAAGCTAGCTCGTAGACGTAACAACTTATCTCAGTAAAACTGTAGAGATCGGGCTTTAGGTAAGGTAGATTCAATGACAAACGCGAGGCATCGATGGCACTTATTAATGCGCTTCTCGCTGTGCTGTTTCTAACCTGTAAATGGGCTATCCGTCAGACAGAGCCAACATGTTGTCGTAGCCCTCTGAGTTAGCTTCGCAAAGTTGCAAAAATGGGGTCAAATGTATGAGAAACGAGGGAGATATGGTGCAAAATGCAGACGCCTACCGGAAAGGCGTAAAGTTTTGGGCCCAACTTGTGCGGTTTCCCAATTTTGGTCATATCTCCCTCGTTAGTCATCGGACCCCCGTTCTGATGGATTTGCGAAGCTAGCTCATAGATGTAACAACTTCTATCGGTAAAACTAAAGATATCAGGCTTTTGGTGAGGTAGATTCTATGACGAACGCGAGCCATCAAGCTGCATTAAGGCGCTTCTAGCTGTGCTGTTTCGAACACGTAAATGCACAATCCGACGGATAGAACCAACATGTAGTCGTAGACCTCTGAATTAGCTTCGCAAATATGCAAAAATGGGGTCAAATGCATGAGAAACGAGGGAGATATGGTGCAAAATGTAGACGCCTACCGGAAAGGAGTAAAGTTTTCGGGCCCAAGTTGCGCGGTTTCCCAATTTTGGTCATATCTCCCGCGTTAGTCATCGGATTGACCCCATTCTGATTAACTCGCGAAGCTAGCTCACAGATGTAACAACTTCTATCAGTAAAACTGAGGAGATCGGGCTTTTGGTGAGGTAGATTCAATAACGAACGCGAGGCATCGACGGCACGCGTTAATGCGCTTCTAGCTGTGCTGTTTCGAACCCGTAACTGCGTAATCCGATAGACAGAGCCAACATGTTGTTGTAGCCCTCTGAGTTAGCTTCGCAACGATGTAAAAATGGGGTCAAATGGATGAGAAACGAGGGAGATATGGTACAAAATGCAGACGCCAACCGGAAAGGCGTAAAGGTTTCGGGCCCAACTTGTGCGGTTTCCCAATTTTGGTCATATCTCCCTCGTTAGTCATCGGATTGACCCCGTTCTGATGGATTCGTGAAGCTAGCTCATAGATGTAACAACTTCTATCAGTAAAACTGAGGAGATCGTGCTTTTTTTGAGGTAGATTCAATGACGAACGCGAGGCATCGACGGCACGGATTAATGCGCTTCTAGCTGTGCTGTTTCGAACCCGTAAATGCGGAATCCGACGGATAGAGCCAACATGTAGTCGTAGCCCTCTGAATTAGCTTCGCAAAGATGTAAAAACGAGGTCAAATGCATGAGAAATGACGGAGATATGGTGCAAAATGTAGACCCCTACCGAAAAAGCGTAAAGTTTTCGGGCCCAACTTGCGCGGTTTCCCAATTTTGGTCATATCTCCCTCGTTAGTCATCGGATTGACCCCGTTCTGATCGACTCGTGAAGCTAGCTCAAAGACGTAACAACTTCTATCAGTAAAACTAAGGAGATCAAGCTTTTGGTGAGGTAGATTCAATGACAAATGCGAGGCATCGACGGCACGCGTTAATGCGCTTCTAGCTGTGCTGTTTCGAACCCGTAAATGCGCAATCCGACGGACAGAGCGAACATGTAGTTGTAGCCCTCTGAGTTAGCTTCGCAACGATGCAAAAACAGGGAAAAATGTATGAGAAACGAGGGAGATATGGTGCAAAATACAGATGCCTACCGGAAAGACGTATGGTTTTCGGGCCCAACTTGCGCGGTTTCTCGATTTTGGTCATATCTCCTTCGTTAGTCATCAAATTGACCCCGTTCTAATGCATTCGCGAAGCTAGCTTGCAGACGTAACAACTTGTATCAGTAAAACTGAGGAGATTGGGCTTTTGGTGAGGAAGATTCAATGATGAATGCGAGGCATCGACGGCACGCATTAATGCGCTTCTAACTGTGCTGTTTCGAACCCGTAAATGCACAATCCGACAGACAGAGCCAATATCTAGTCGTTGCACTCTGAGTAAGCTTCTCAACGATGCAAAAATAGGGTCAAATGGATGAGAAACAAGGGAGATATGGTGCAAAATACAGACGCCTACCGGAAAGGCGTAAGGTTTTTGGGCCCAACGCGCGGTTTCCCGATTTTGGTCATATCTCTTTCGTTATCATCGAACTGAGCCTGTTCTAACGGATTCGCGAAGCTATCTCGCAGACGTAACAACTTCTATCTGTAAAACTGAGGAGATTGGGTTTTTGATGAGGTAGATTCAATGACGAACGCGAGGCATCGATGGCACGCTTTAATGTGCTTCTAGCTGGGCTGTTTCGAACCCGTAAATGCCCAATCTGAAGGACATAGCCAACATGTAATCGTAGCACTCTGAGTTAGCTTCGCAACGAAGCAAAAATAGGGTATAAAGGGTGAGAAACGAGGGCGATATGGTGCAAAATATAGACGCCTACCGGAAAGGCGTAAGGTTTTCGGGCCCAACTTGCGCGGTTTCCCGATCTTGGTCATATCTCCTTCGTTAGTCATCGAATTGACCCCGTTCAAATAGATTCGTGAAGCTAGCTCGCAGACGTAACAACTTCTATCAGTAAAACTGAGGAGATCGGGATTTTGGTGAGGTAGATTCAATGACGAACGCGAGGCATCGATGGCACGCGTTAATGCGCTTCCAGCTATGCTGTTTTGATTCTGTAAATGCACAATCCGACGGACAGAGCCTACATGTAGTTGTAGCCCTCTGACTTAGGTTCGCAACGATGCAAAAACGGGGTCAAATGGATGAGAAACGAGGGAGATATGGTGCAAAATACAGATGCCTACCGGAAAGACGTATGGTTTTCGGGCCCAACTTGCACAGTTTCCCGATTTTGGTCATATCTCCCTCGTTAGTCATCGGATTGACCCCGTTCTGATCGACTCGCGAAGCTAGCTCGTAGATGTAACAACTTCTATCAGTAAAACTGAGTAGATCGGGCTTTTGGTGAGGTAGATTCAATGACGAATGCGAGGAATCGACGACATGCGTTAATGCGCTTCTAGCTGTACTGTTTCTAACCTGTAAATGCCAATCCGACGGACAGAGCCAACATGTTGTCGTAGCCCTCTGAGTTAACTTCGCAACGATGCAAAAATAGGGAAAATGTATGAGAAACGAGGGAGATATGGTGCAAAATACAGATGCCTACCGGAAAGACGTATGGTTTTCGGGCCCAACTTGCGCAGTTTCCCGATTTTGGTCATATCTCCTTCGTTAGTCATCGAATTGACCCCGTTCTAATGGATTCGCGAAGCTAGCTCGCAGATGTAACAACTTCTATCAATAAAACTGAGGAGATTGGGCTTTTGGTGAGGTAGATTCAGTGACGAACGCAAGGCATCGACAGCACGCATTAATGCGCTTCCAGCTGTGCTATTTTGATCCCGTAAATGCACAATCCGACGGATAAAGCTAACATATAGTCGTATCCCTCTGAGTTAGCTTCGCAAAGATGCAAAAATGGGGTCAAATGCATGAGAAACGAGGGAGATATGGTGCAAAATGTAGACGCCTATCGGAAAGGCGTAAACTTTTCGGGCCCAACTTGCGCGGTTTCCCAATTTTGGTCATATCTCCCTCGTTAGTCATCGGATTGACCCCGTTCTGATGGATTCGCGAAGCTAACTTGCAGACGTAACAACTTCTGTCGGTAAAACTGAGGAGATCGGGCTTTTAATTAGGTAGATTCAATGATGAATGCGAGACATCGATGGCACACATTACAGCGCATCTATTTGTGCTGTTTAAAACCCGTAAACGCGCAATCCGACGGACAGAGCCAACATGTAGTCGTAGCCCTCTGAGTTAGCTTCGCAACGATGCAAAAATGGGGTCAAATAGATGAGAGACGAGAGAGATATGGTGCAAAAGGCAGACGCCTACGAGAAAGGCGTAAGGTTTTCGGGCCCAACTTGCGCGGTTTCCGATTTTGGTCATATCTCCCTCGTTAGTCATCGGATTGACCTCGTTCTGATGGATTCGGGAAGCTAACTTGCAGATGTAGCAACTTCAGTCGGTAAAACTAAGGAGATCGGGCTTTTGATGAGGTAGATTCAATGGCGAATGCGAGGCATCGATGACACGCGTTACAACGCTTCTAGCTGTGCGGTTTCGAACCTGTAAATGCATAATTTGACAGACAAAGCCAACATGTAGTCATAGCCCTCTGAGTTAGCTTCACAACGATGAAAAAATAGGGTCAAATGGATGAGAAACGGGGGAGATATGGTGTAAAATGCAGACACCTACCGAAAAGGCGTAAGCTTTTCGGGCCCAACTTTTGCGGTTTCCCAATTTTGGTCATATCTCCCTCGTTAGTCATCGGATTGACCCCGTTTTTATGGAATCGCAAAGCTAGCTCAAAGACGTAACAACTTCTCTCGGTAAAACTGAGGAGCTCAGGCTTTTGGTAAGGTAGATTCAATGACAAACGCGAGGCATCGATGGCACGCATTAATGCACTTCTAGCTATGCTATTTCGAACCCGTAAATGCGCAATCTGATGGACAGAACAAACATGTAGTCGTAGCCCTCTGAGTTAGCTTCGCAACGATGTAAAAATAGGGTGAAATGGATGAGAAACGAGGGAGATATGGTACAAAAATTGCGTGGTTTCCCGATTTTGGTCATATCTCCTTCGTTAGTCATCAAATTAACCCCGTTCTAATGGATTCGCGAAGCTAGCTCGCAGATGTAACCACTTCTGTTGGTAAATGTGAGGAGATCGGGCTTTTGGTGAGGTAGATTTAATGACGAACGCAAGGCACCGACGGCACGCGTTACAGCGCTTCTAGCTGTGCTGTTTCAAACTCGTAAACGCGCAATCCGATGGACAGAGCCAACATGTAGTCGTAGCCCTCTGAGTTAGCTTCGCAATGATACAAAAATGGGGTCAAATGGATGAGAAATGAGGGAGATATGGTGCCAAATACAGATGCCTACCGGAAAGGCGTAACGTTTTCGGGCCGAACTTGCGCGGTTTCCCAATTTTGGTCATATCTCCCTCGTTAGTAATCAGATTGACACCGTTCTGATGGATTCGCAAAGCTAGCTTGCAGACATAACAACTTCTATCGGTAAAACTGAGGAGATCGGGCTTTTGGAGAGGTAGATTCAATGACGAACGCAAGGCATCGATGGCATACATTAATGCGCTTCTAGCTGTGCTGTGTCTAACCTGTAAATGCACAATCCGCCGGACAGAGCCATCATGTCGTCGTAGCCCTCTGAGTTAGCTTCGCAATGATGTAAAAATGAGGTCAAATGGATGAGAAACGAGGGAGATATGGTGCCAAATGCAGACTTCTATGGCAAAGGCATAAAGTTTTTGGGCCCAACTTGCGCGGTTTTCCAATTTTGGTCATATCTCTCTCGTTAGTCATCAGATTGACACCGTTCTGATGGATTCGCGAAGCTAGCTCGCAGACGTAACAACTTCTATCGGTAAAAGTGAGGAGGTCAGGCTTTTGGTGAGGTAGATTCAATGACGAACGCGAGGCATCGACGGTAAGCGTTAATGCGCTTCTAGTTGTGCTGTTTCGATCACGTAAATGCACAATCTGACGGACAGAGCCTACATGTAGTCGTAGCCCTCTGACTTAGCTTCGCAACGATGCAAAAACGGGGTCAAATGGATAAGAAACGAGGGAGATATGGTGCAAAACGCACACGCTTACCAGAATGGCGTAGAGTTTTCGGGCCCAATTGCGCGGTTTCCCGATTTTGGTCATGTCTCCTTCGTTAGTCATCAGATTGACCCCGTTCTGATAGATTCACGAAGCTAGCTCACATACGTACCAACTTCTATCGGTAAAAGTTAGGTGATCGGCGGGCTTTAGGTGAGGTAGATTCAATGACGAACGCGAGGCATCGACGGCACGCGTTACATTGCTTCTAGCTGTGCTGTTTCAAACCCGTAAATGCGCAATCTGATGGACGGAGCCAACATGTAGTCGTAGCCCTCTGAGTAGATTCGCAACGATGCAAAAATGGGGTCAAATAGAAGAGAAACGAGGGTGATATGGTGCAAAATACAGACGCCTATCGGAAAGGTGTAAGGTTTTCGGGCCCAACTTGCGCGGTTTCCCAATTTTGTCATATCTCCTTTGTTAGTCGTCGGATTGACCCCGTTCTGATGGATTCGCGAAGCTAACTTGTTGAAAGAAACAACATCTGTCGGTAAAACTGAGGAGATCGGGCTTTTGGTGAGGTAGATTCAATGATGAACGCGAGGCATCGACTACACGCATTAATGCGCTTCTAGCTGTGCTGTTTCGAACCCGTAAATGCGCAATCCGACGGACAGAGCCAACATGTAGTCGTAGCCCTTTAAGTTAGCTTCGCAACGATGCAAAAATGGCATCAAATGGGTGAGAAATGAGGGAGATATGGTGCAAAATAAAGACGCCTACCGGAAAGGCGTAAGGTTTTCGGGCCCAACTCGCGCGGTTTCCCAATTTTGGTCATATCTCCCTCGTTAGTCATCGGATTGACCCTGTTCTGATGGATTCACGAAGCTAACTTGCAGACGTAACAACTTCTGTCGGTAAAACTAAGGAGATCGGACTTTTGGTGAGGTAGATCAATGACGAACGCGAGGCATCGATGGCACGCGATACAGTACTTCTAGTTGTGCTGTTTCAAAGACATAAATGCACAATCCGATAGATAGAGCCAACATGTAGTCGTAGCCCTCTGAGTTAGCTTCGTAGCGATGCAAAAACGGGGTCAAATGGATGAGAAACGAGGGAGATATGGTGCAAAATGCAGACGCCTATCGGAAAGGCTCTGACTGCGTTATCTTGAAGATTTCTTGAAGTGACTTCTGATCAGCCGCCATCGATGCCTGTTGTTTTTCAAACTCAGCTCTTTGAGTGGTTAATGATTCTGTGAGGATGGCTATGAAATCAGGAGCGGCTGAATTTTGAATAGAGGTCCTCAGCTCCTTGATTTCCTCACTTTGAGCTGTAGTTGTCTTCTTCCAACTACGGTGGACAGCCTTGGCCAAGAGCCGATTCTGAGCTCCTTGTCCTTTCAGTACCTTGGCCATTGTCTGCGAACTTTGGCCTTTGGAGCTGGGCGCAACCTCAAATGCAGACCACAACAACAGTTGTTCTGGGTCCACAGCTCGAGAGGTTCCAACTGCCGACTGACCTGTTGGGAGGGAGCTGACAAGAAGGTCAGCAGAAGGTTGAGCTCCCTCTACCAGTTGAGTATCCTCAGTAGGCTTCTCAGGGCCTGCATTACTGGGTGGGTCCTGATCATCGGGATCATAACCTTCTGAAGGCGCGGTTGCTGTAGGGATCCGGTTGTCAAGAAGAGCCATCATCGCCGCCCTTAGGTCCTCGAGCGAGCTGACATCCCCAGGCTCAGAATATCCTATCTGCTTATAGATTTGAAGCTCCTCGGTGTGCAATCGTTCGCAGGATTGGTGTTGGATCAGTAGGTTAAGAGTTATCCAATCTTGGAATCTTATTAGCATTTGAAGCTTGGCCTTCTGAGCAATGTTCACCAAGTCTGAATGACTTGTGATCTCTCGTATGGCCTCGGAGATTTCTCGGGTGGCTCTGTTTTGAAGAGCTTCAGCCTCGTACCCCATAGTCTCAGCTTCTGTGCTGGTCTCCATTTCGTCTAAGTCAATGGGAGACATTGTCTTTTCAGCATAAGGGATGCTGTTGAGTGGTGGACCATCCAGCGGGGACTGAGAGATAGGAGATGTCGGCTCAGGTTCTGTCCCCTATTCTACTGAGACATCCTTATCAGCAGAGACTGTCTTCTCTGCTGAGACAACCTTCTCCACAGAGACTGTCTTCTCAGACGAATCTGAGGCGTCTCTCAGTCTGAAAGGAGGTATGATCACAGCTTGTTCAGAAGACTTTTGCTTCTTTTGAGGTGTCTTCCCAGGGGTCTTCTGAGGAGTAGACCCTGTTGTGGGAGTTGTAGTCTTTCTCTTCCCTTTCCTCAATTCAGCAGGCCCTGCCCCAATCTGCTGAAGGGCCGCCGCCTTGCTGTGAAAGCGGATCTTCTTGGGATTGAAGTATCCCTTGTCCGCATAAGTTATATGGTTAGAACCTCAGAAATCTTCTATCATAACAGTCAGCTTCATCCCATATAACAGTTTTCCCTTAGCACTTAGATTGTATGTGGACTTATCAAATTTGGTCGCCTGTGTCTGGAATTCTCTGAGAATGAATTTCGTCCAGTTTACCTTAGCTCTATCGTATATTGTCATCATCATTTGGAGCTTCGGCCTGGACACCTGATCAAATGAGCCAGCTTGGCTTGTCAGGATTTGGGTCACGATGTAGGCTAGGGCACGATACTGAGGCAGCATCGAGTTCTTGGGAAATGCCGCTCTGAATGATGTCGGCTCCCCAGAGAATATCTCCAGATACTCATCGATCATGTCATCCTTATACCCTGCTACACTTATCCCGCTGTCAGGTAGCTTGAAGCTCCTCTGAAGAGCTTGTTTGATGAACATCTCCTTACTTCATCAGCTCTGGAGGGGTCAGCCACGTGATGGATGATGAATCTTCCGAGAATATCGCCATCTACTGCTTTTGAGTTCAGATACAACTCAGCTATCTGCCTGGGAAGGAAGAACGCCAGCTTCCTCAACAATAACGCTTCAAGACCAGATGCCATGAGCGCTTCAAAGATCTCGACCATGATATCTAGCTCACATGTGTTGAACTCCATTATGGGTTCACACCACACCCGATCCTTCTCTAATATCTCAATCATGTTATCTGGAAAAGTAACTGAAACGTTTGTATGCGCCATATCTGAATCGTAATAGTCTCTGAAGAAGATGAATGCAGTTTGCAAGTAGAAAATATTAATTTCAGACAGTTTAGGTTTTTAGCGCAAAGGTGAAAATGGCGGTTAGGTACTTAAACACTGATATATATGAAAGTGAAGATGAACAGTTCTTGATCAACGGTTCAGTTTAAATCTCGCTTTATGAGATGGACGGTCTAGATTCGATTTTATAAAACGTAATGATCAGTATAGCCGCCTAAGTCAAAATACAGTTGTATATAGCCAAATAAGTAAATTGACGCGACATGCATTTAATGCAAATCAGAGTTCAACAATCTTAGCATAGAATGTCGTGCATTTAATGAAACTGTTTATAATCAATAACATTCTCTAAGGCATTGAATACGATGTTGAATCTAAATCATAATGGCATTAAATACTGGGTAAACTACTAAAAAGAGATAAGCAAACCTGTCAGCTGAACATCGTAGTCAGCTGATACCTCGTGTAGTTGGTTGCTGAATCTTTGTGCACTGAGTAAGTCTAGTACTGAGAGTGAACATTCCCCCTTGCTGATGCTCCTCTCTTGAATCGACTTACTAACTTGAGTCAGTAGGGTCCAACAGACCTAGCTCTACTGAAAGTTCTCTGAATCTGGCTTCAGCTAGAGGCTTGGTCAGAATTTGATGGTCAGTATTGAAGGATAATTGAGGGTTAGAAACCAATACATTCTTCCTTCGTATGTTCTTGCAGCTCTGATTGTTGCTCCTGTGTCAGATCTTCTGATCTGTGTCCCGGCCTTTTTCTTCCTCTGGGTGGTCAGAGAACTGAAGAAAATAGATTATCGTCTCTCTACGTATTCACGCACGTGTTTCAAAAATTATGAATGTGTGTGTTTTGTTTCTGAACAAAATACTAATATATATAGGCTTCAAAAGCCAATATAATATTAATATATTTGTAGCCCATTAATTTAATTATATTCCAATAGACTTCCACATAATTAGACCATAATATAATTAATTAATTTACTGGGCTACTAATATTTATCAATTAATTGGCCCAGCCAATTAATTCCAGATAAATAACATTATTAAATAATGTGAAAAAACATTAATCCATTAATAATGATTTCTGAGAGACAATAAATTACTAGGCAACTAATTGGGCCAGATCAGGGATCCAATACAAGAAATAAAGCTGGGCCTCAAATTAATTAATTGTCCATGCTCAGCCCAGAGCAAAATTAATTAATAAACACAGATTCATTCCACTAGAGAATCCGTGCTGACTTACCCCTTTATCCTAAATTGAGCAAGGGGTTGTATTTTAGACTTAATCGATCTCCGTATTTAAGATAGAAATATCCGTTAATTAATTAAGCTCACTGGCAGCTTAAATTAATTAACATCTTATATTCCTGAGTAGTACCACTCGACCTTATTAACACACCGAACTTAATCAACCGGCCGGTTTTAGTGTGCTAATCCTTTCGAGTTCCTCCAGGGGATATTATCAACCCATTTTACTAGGATACGTTTGTAAGATACGGACAACCGATCCCGAGCCACAAATAACTACTAACACCCAAGATACGTAGATCCGGTCGCGATGATGTTCACCATAGTAGGTCAAAGTGATAGATAGCCAAATGCACTTAGCTGAAGTCTTACCAAGCTTAAGACCAGCTAAGTCACCGAGATCTTGGTTCTCCACTAAGGTCAGTTAGGAGAACACATCTCACTGTGATCCAATAATACA
The DNA here is from genome assembly GCA_028984105.1 of Lavandula angustifolia. Taxonomy (NCBI): domain Eukaryota; kingdom Viridiplantae; phylum Streptophyta; class Magnoliopsida; order Lamiales; family Lamiaceae; genus Lavandula; species Lavandula angustifolia. The sequence continues at coordinate 34,084,794 of CM054804.1, forward strand.
CCACCTTAAGTGTACGAGTAAAGAGAAGTAGCTAAGACAAACCACTTCTTATCTAAACTTCAGCTTAAACCAACAACTTATCCTTACGTTGTCTCAGCTGTGATAACTGTTTATATCTTGTCAGTTCAACCAATTTGTGTTGTCTTCTGTGATACCCGACACACCACACAAATCTAACTTTTATACAAGATAAAGGATAACATGTGCAAATATATATATTTATCAGATAGGAGAATAAAATAGTGGTAGGGACAAAACACATTTTATACAAGCATAAATTTGCTTCCAGTATACAAAATCCCAACAATTCTCCCACTTATACTAAAGTAAACTTTTAGTATACAATGTGTCAGTTCTAGGTACAAACTAGTACTCAACTATCTCTTAGCTATCTATCCTATCTATCACTGCATCTTCTCCCACTTATACAAAAGTTTCTGTAGTCCTAAGTGGGGGGAATCTCTACCACCCCTAAGCCACGAACATCATTCTCATGAAATGATTAGCTAGGTTGACTTCAGTTCCAATTTTGTCAATCACCATGTCACCTCGATTTACGAATACTCGTATAATGTGGTACTTCCTGTCTATGTGTTTAAATGCTTTGTGAGATCTAGGTTCCTTAGAATTTGTCACTGTACCCGCATTATCACAATAAATCGTGATCGCCTTATGCAAATTCTGAACAATATCAAGATCCAGGAGGAAATTCTTGAGCCAAACTGCCTCTTTCGAAGCTTCTGAAGCAGCCAGATACTCTGCTTCCATGGTTGAATCCGCAATGCATTTCTGCATTGCACTTCCTCCATGAAATGGCTCCACCTCCCAAGGTAAACACATAACCCGAGGTAGACTTCTACTCGTCTCTGTCAGCCTGAAAATCCGATTCTGTATAACCCAAAGACACTAGACTGTCTGACTGGTAAACAAGCCTATAATCTCTAGTCCATTTAAAGTACTTGAGAATATGCTTGACCGCAGTCCAGTGTTCCTTTCTAGGGTTAGACTGATATCTTGAGATCATGCCAACAGCATATGAGATATCAGCTCTCGTACAAAGCATTACATACATGAGGCTACCGACAGCGGAAGCATATGGTACTGGCCTCATACTTTCTATCTCTTTAGGCGTTTTAAGGCACTGATTCTTGGATAGAAAAATGCCATGTATGAAAGGTACTGAACCTCTCTTGGCTTTTTGCATGCTAAAACGAGCAATAACAACGTCAATGTAGGACACTTGTGACAAGCTTAACATCCTTTTTCTGGCGATCTCAAATAACCTTGATCCCTAAGGCCGAGAGTCAGCAGACCTCCACACCGACAAAGAAGAGGTCACTCCCTAAATCAATGCCTAAGGCACCAACCAAGGGGCTAGAGAAAGTCAGCGAGGTTGTGCCTACTGAAACTGAGGCGGAGCCAGAGACAGTAATAGCTCAGCCGCCTCTACAGCTGAGAGACGAACCAGAATATTCTGAGAAGACTCAGTCAGTGGAAAAGATCGTCTCCAATGAACATGGAGAAACAGTGGACCAAGGGGTCCAAGCTGAAGAAATCCAGGCTAAAGAAATTCAGACCTTGGAAAGCCCCTTGGATGTACCACCACTCAGCAGCATCCCGTCTATTGAGAAAAAAGCATCTCCAATTGAGGTCGAGGACTCGGAGATAGCCTCGGAGTCAGAATCTGTCGGGATGGAGGCCTTAGCTCTAAAATCCAGAGCCTCCCAAGAGATTGCTGAAGTAATTCTGGAGATCGCCAGCCACTCAGATCTTGTCCTACTTACTAGGAAGGTGAGGCTCCATATGCTGATAAGGTTCCAGGAATGGCACAACCTGAAAAGACTTGTCATTCACCATTCCTGTGAACAACTCCACGAAGAAGAGCTGCTGATCAGAGGGAAGATTGGCTACTCAGATCCATCTGACCTAGGCATGCTCGAAGATCTGAGGGCAGCAATGCTCGCACTGCTGAATGAAAGACAACCTGTCACAGCATCTGGGCCCTCAGATGGGTCTGACCCCGATGGTCAGGACCCACCCCGTGATTCAGGCCCTGAGAAGCCTGATGAGGGAACTCAACCGGACAAGGATGCCACTACATCTACTGTTGACCCTCCACTCAGCATCCTTGGTCCCGGGCAGATGGTGGCTGGTACTTCGAAGGCAGTTGATCCTGCTCAGCTCCTTCTCGAATCTGCTTTCGAAGTAGCGCCCAGCCCAAAGAGCCGTCGATCGAAATCAGTGGCCAGGGCACTGAGGAACAAAGGTAGTTAGAATCACCTACTTTCGAGTACCATCCACAAGACTTGGCGGCAAACCACTGAGGCACAGAGTGCAGAGCTGCAGGGACTCATAACAGCGATCTCAACATCTCCAGTCCTTGACTTCTCCAGCATTCTGACGAATGCCTTAGCTGTACAGAGAGCTGACTTCGAAGCTCAGCTCAAGACGATTCAGGAAGGCCAGGAAAAATTGCTAAATGACTACAAGGCCGCTCAAACCGCTCACACTGAATCCGTCAATGCCATCTCTCAAGCCAATGAACTCAGAATAGAGAATATTCAGAAGGACCTTGAAGAGAATGTAGAGAAGTAGCTGAAAGAATTCAAGGCTGCGGCTGATCTCTCATATAAGAAATACAGCGATCAGCTGACAAATGAGAGAAACGAGCTGCATGAGGTACTGGCGAAGCTACATACTAAGATGGAAGATCTGTCAGACTCATACAAAAACATGAATAAAAAGGTATCTGCTCAGCCCCCAACCCTAATTGCTGATGCCAAAAAGGGGGAAGGTGTTATAGAGAAAGCACCTAAGGAGCTGATAGTAGCAGAGGCAACTCAAACTCAGTCATCTACCCCTACTGGACCTACTGAAATTGGCGAGGCCCAGGGTGTCTCAGGTGCAGCTGCAGCATCAACTGAGACTGACCCAAGTGGCTCAGGAGCCAAAGAAGTCACAGCTCAGGCAACACAAACTCCTCTTGATATTATAAAGGAAGTTGCTGAGTATGCTGGCGAGGAGTCAGAAGAGGAAGAAGCTCCTCTCCATCCTCTTGTTGCCGGAAAAGGCAAAATGGCACTGAAATTTCCAACCCCTCCCTCCAAGAAGAAAGGACCCAGAAGGTTCATAACCCCGGAGGAGGATGCTCAAATAGAAGCAGATGAGAAGCTGGCTAGGGAGATAGCCGAAGCTGAAGCCGCCAATAAACCCAAGAAGAAGCCTGTCAAAGGCAAAACCAAGGCTCCAGCTGGAGACAAGAAAACAGGTGCTAGGCTGCCTCCAAAAACGCTTAAACTCAGTGACGAGGCTGATAAAGAAAAGGAAAGGGAGTAGCATCAGCAGCAATCAACTGGGCAGCAGGGGACTTCTAAAGAAAAATCAACCACACCTGCTGACTCAGAAGAAGAACCACCTCATAAGCCCTCCTGTACTGCATCAAAGGCACAGGAACAAGAGATAGAAGAAATCTGGGCTCAGTTAGACAGATATCTATATAAAGGTGAAGAGGCCATCCAAATAGAAGCAGCCAGAGAGAGAATAAGAATGGCTGATCTTGAAGCTCTCAGGCTAAGGATTGAAAAGGAAGTGAGTCAAAGGATCCCAGAAAAGGCTGACATTCCCTATAGATAGAGGAGATTCAGGAAGCCTACTGATCTGAAGACTCAAAGATGGCCAAGAACGGATGAATGGATACCAGTGGAATTCACTCAGAGGTGGGAAGCATTGAAGATCGAGTTCATAAAGAGGAACTACTTCTGGAGATTCTGGTCTGAGAAACGCAAGTTAGTGGCATATACTGAATGGATCATGAGAGCTGACTTGGATATGTACGCCAGACTTCAAAAAGCTGTCAAAGAAAATGTTGAAGTAAGAGTTCCTGATCCCAGAATCCTGCCACCCCCACAGAGGCTTGATGGATCCATTCACTACGGTGTAATAGAGAAATAAGTGAAGGACGCTGCTGAAGCCAAATTCCTTGATGAAGAAGACCTAGCGGACTTTGCTGAGATACTGAAGCTGAGAAAGGTCACATATCGCATGTATGGACTGACTCTTCCTAAAACTCAATCTCAGAATTCCAAAGACAGGATTAGGCAGTACAAATGATTTCTTACTTCTGTATTCTCCTTATATCTTTCTTTCTTTAGTCTAGCAGAGATGTAACTGTACTGAAATTCTCATATATATAATATCTTTGTTTGGCTTTGACAATTCCTTATTGTCTGAATAGTCGTGTTTATTTACGCTTAACACTCAGAATCACTGAAGTGATTACTGACTCACACACTCATTGTCTGTTATTTTGCTGTCAGTTGTTGCTTAGCTAGATTCTGATAGACTTGTTAGTATTGGGGGAAAATGTTGTTAAGACAGGGGGAAAATGTTGATTAAACTATGTATATGTTCTGACCTTCCGCCCTGATCCCCTTAGTAGTCTAGGACTTGAAGAACAACTCTACTATCCAACTTGTAATATTTTGTAAGGAGTTCTGTTTCTGATAAGTCATAGTGTTAGGTTGATAGATTATTAGGTTTTGGCATCGTCAAATAGGGGGAAAATGTTGGGTGATGATTCTATTCTCAGCAATGTTGGTAAATAGTGGGAAATGACTCAGTCTTCTGTAGTGACATTTACTCAGTAGCCGTGTGCTCTGAAGGAATCTGTGAAGATTTGAAGATCCCAAAACCCTATATTGATTGGTGAACCATTACTTTGTAATCTGTTTTTGTCTCTGAGGTTTCAGACTCAGCAAACACTCTGCTCTGGTCCAGGCACTCAGTGGATTACCTGTCTCAGCACCAGAAGTCGAAGAGTCAGTGATACTAGACTCAGCAGGAGCAGTATACTGAATGGAGTCAGTAGAACTGAACTCAGCAGGAGTAGTTCACTGGACTCAGAGCTGATCTTCAGTAGAGCCGACTCAGCAGGAGCATGCTACTGAATCAGAGATCAGACTCAGCAACGGCCAGACAGTTTTCTGACTATCATGATCTTTGAAGTCATTTCAGCAGAGTCAATACGAGGAAGAGAGAAGTCAGCTTCAGATCTCCTTGAAGTCTGTTCTGTCTCAACCACTTTCTAAACCTCGACCAATGACAAGCAGACACGTACCCTATATCTAATAAAGCTGCAAGTCAACAACTTTCCAGAAATGGAGGGAAAGGACATTGGCCCCATACTTCAAAAGAGCCGTTAGCTACCCAAAAGAGAGAGACAAAGGATCGTCGTGTCCAACGGATCTATCCTAATCTATTCTCTATAAATAGAGGGATAAATCAAATTTGAAGCTCACGAGTACACAAGAATACACGAGAGAACACACAGAGCATTCAAACGAGCAAATTCGAAAAAGCCTAAGTCTTCCTCAAGAAGTTCGAAGAATCTATTTCCGGCGAAAGAATACATTTCTGCTCTTAGGGAACCAAGCTGAACTGCTTAATACAACCTCTAGTATCCAAATGACGAGACACGAACCCAAAGCTTACATTCAGCTGTTCGTCGTTCTAGAAGCCACATCCTTGTTCCCTATCCCTCCAACCTAAGCTCAATAGAATATATCCATAGCTTAGACGAAGGAGTTCACCTCTGAACTGATCCTTACTGTAAAGGACTCCTTCACTGTTGGAGAGTTTTTCAAACACTTAGTTTGATAAACCTGTAAACTGAGACTTGCTCAGTATAAATCTCAAGACCAGTGTTTGTCCAGCGTACAAACCGACTGAGACTATCTCAGTATAATACATAGCTTCCTGATCTTTCGGGACAGAGGACGTAGGATTTTTGTGTCCGAACCACTTTAAAAATCTCTGTGTCTTGTGTTCTATTTTTACTGTTGCATTGATTTACTGTTCATACTGAAAATATTCTTTAAATCATTCAACTGAGTTTCAGTAAAATTAACTCATTGGACTAATCTACTGAAACCTTTATGATAAAAACGTTTTCCTAACTCAGCTGAATTTGGGCCTACACTATTCCGCACTACTGAACACTATCTGGAAGATACTGAATTTTGACTCTCAGTCAGCTAGCAGATCTCAGTAGAGTCAGTCACTCTGCCACATGATTCAGAACAGCTTATCTGGTCTGCTGAACTTGTTAAGTACGATATTATCCTGAAAAGGACTGTTCGTGTTTAAGTTGAGAAAATCGGTTTTCAGGTGCATTCACCCCCCCCCCCTCCTCTACACCTGAACGTGCTCTCGGGACCAACAGGGTACGTTCAATAAAATTATAGCATGTGTGTGAAATTCCTAAGCGGTGAGATGATTTGAAATTCTGTACCGATTGCACAAATAAGTGTGTTTGACATGCATAACATTGAAATTAAACTTTAATGGAGCTTAGTACCCCTAGGACCCCTACCAACACCAATTTGTCTAAGTCCTAAGCCCCATTACAACTAAATGAGAACGACCTCCTTGATAATGGTATTGTGACAATTTCTTATCATGATTGTTTGGATTCTTTTCCTTTGACGGGCTTGAACCGAGCCTAGACTAGTTGAGTGTTGAGCGAATCTGGAGGAAATCCCCAATGTTTAGATTTTGAAAAAGTTGATATATGTGTGCCTAGTTTCAAAATTTGCATCGTCCACTTGCTTGATGAGATTATAGTTGCTTGATTTGCTTCTGCTTGGCAAATTAATTGGTGTTGAGAATTTCGATTTGATTGGTGCTGCTTCGTATTTTCTTTTCTTTGAGTCTGTGTGTTTTCCTTCTGTCTTAGTTATGTCCGCTTCTGTGTTTCCTTTTTTATGTCTTTTTTTAGCTTGAATCTTTTATTTTGTGTTTTCAGTCTTGGAGATGGCCCGAAATGACTAGGTATTTATATTTTGTTTCTTCTTATAGTTGAAGGCGAGTACAAATCTAGTATAAGGAGATTTGATAAGTCGTTTCTGTACCTAGTTATTTCTAGTCGAAAGTTGTCTTAATGGGCCAATCAGGGCCCTTGTGGTGGCGAAATTGCAGGTTTTTAGGTGCTGACATAGCGAGTGATTAGGATGCAAGGTATTTGATGACGAAGAAGGCGCGGGATTTGCTGATATGGACATGATTTTCAACAAGGGAAGTTTCTTGATCAAGAAGAAGTTAGATATGGAAATATTTATTATCAAAATATTTCCCTTGTCTAAAAGATTTACCCTAGTTTGAAGAGAAGGTGGAGAAGCCCTATATAAAGGGAAGAGGAGCACGAAAATGGGACGATACACACGCCATTCTCCACATACCTTATCTACATCATATTTACGTCATGTGATAGATAGAAGAAACCATAGCTTCCGTTCCATTTTCCTATCATCGAACCCGCGCCGTAACCCTTTGATTTGTGACCTGACCGATTCTTTGATTTGAGTTAGTAATATTTTAGCCAAGGCCTTTTCTACTTTCTCTTGACCAATGTTATTGCTCTTCTTATGAACTTTCTCGTGCATAATAGTTGTTGTTTAGAGGATCCTTACATATGTCCTCTGCTTGCCTAGTTTAGATGTGCTGCAGAAAATTGCATTGGCCAAAAATTCAAAGTGTAGAATCCGTTATAATTAAGTAGAACCTTAGTGGTCTGATTGCGCAGTTAAGACAATCTGTACCCAGACTGTTGAATAAGAAAAAAAGAAGTATGCCACGAAAAAAAATATACGTTAGATAAATTAAGAAGAAAAAAAAATGGAGATGTGGGAAAAAAATAAAAGAGTATGGGTACGTTGAATAAAATTGTAGCATATGTGTGATATTCTTAAGTGGTGATATGATTTGAAATTCTGTAATGATTGCACAAGTAAGTGAGTTTGACATACATAACATTGAAATTAAACTTTGATGGAGATTAGTTGTAACGCCAAAAAATTTTCAATATAAAATGCATTGCATATCTATTCATGCATGTTGTCAAGTGTTTTAGTTCTGTAAGTCGCGCACTAGAAATTTAAATGAAAATTAAAGCATTTAACTTGTTTGTCGTTAAATCATTTTTATTATGTAAATTTATTTTGAAATGTGAATGTGTTTATTTATATCATATTATGATTATATTATTTATTGTTGAGAAATAAATAATGTTAGAATTATGAGGCAAGAATAATATTTATTTACTTATGATTTACTAACCTGCTAGATTTATGAAAGGATTGAATATTTTATATTTGTGTGAAATAATTAAGAGATAATTTTATATTATATTTTGTGAATAAATAGATATTATATTTGTGATTTATATGTTTCAGGAAAAGAAATCTAGTTGTATTTATCCATATCCTAATTTATCTATGATTTAATCTCTTATATGGTAAGTGATACACTAAATTATATATAAATTATATAAATACGAAGATAATTATGGATAAAATATATTTGATACCTTATATGATTAGAATCTTTAGATAATGATTTCTAGGCATATAAATACCCCTTAGTCGCTCATAATATAGCATCCCATAAAATTTTCAGAAATCTGCCAGCATATCTGCGAACTGTTTCAAGAATTATTTACACATCTTTACGTCGGCATATCATCGTGAAAATTTAGGATTATCTTCCTCGGTATGTATAGTATAGTTTCTTGTTTTTGTAAAATTTTCCAATCATGATAAATATTTGTTAAAAATTGTTATTCGTAACCTGCCAGTTTTTTTACAGCATGTTCATAAGCTTGATAGGAAAATTGTTTTTCATGTTTTCTTTGAGTTTTTTTAGACCATGCTGAATTTTAATAGGATTTAATATATGTTAGGTCATTCATGTTAAAAATATGAAATTTTTAGGATACATGTACTATTTATTTGTTAATTTGTTTCTTGATGTGCCAAAATCTTTTGTCAATATGCATGTAGATTGGAAAATAAAAGTTTTCAGGTTACTATTAAATCAAGTATTGATCATGATAAGTTTTATTATGATGATATATGTAATATTTTGTTCATGTTAGAGATTTATAATTTTTAGGACAACACTTTTATGATTTCATTAATTTATTTCATGAATTACTGAATTACTCAATTCATGAATGAATTGTCAATAGCAGCAAGATTATATTTAATATAGTTAAGTTTATTATTATGTGAAAACGTTAAAGTTGCATGTTAATAATTAGATTATGTATAATATACATTTTGGTTCGATAATTTTGGTCTATGTTTATTTATGAATTGTTAAAATTGTTGATGCATGTATGACATTCCATTTATAGTCATTAAGATAAACTTCTATGTATAGGATCGGCGCGCTGGACTTAAACATTTGTATCCATTATTTTTCATCAAGTCAAGGTTAAGGTAGGGAAGTTACTGTTATCCTTATTATATATTTTGTACAATATTCATGTGTTGATGACAGGCATGAGAATGAAAGAGGTCGAGGTCAAGAGAAGGCTTGTGAACGGGGTCAAGAGGAGACCCTTATGAAAAGTTGCGGTCAAGAGGAGACCGTATGAAATTAAATATGTCAAGGTCAAGAGGAGGCATGTGATCGGGGTCAAGAGGAGGCCCTTATGAAAAGTTACGGTCAAGAGGAGACCGTGTGTGAAATGAAATGGATTCTTAGGGCCAAGAGGAGGCCCTAGGACAAAGTTATTTATTATGCATGTTTCATATCCATGTTTATTAACATTTTATATAGTTTGGATATACGCGTCTACCCACTGAGTAGTCGTACTCATCCCTATCATTTTAACACTTTTCAGGAAATGGATCGCCCGATGCGTAGAGGTGTTGGTGGTGATGGTCACACGAGAAAGGATTTATGAAAGTCATTATTGCATTAAACTCTGTGCATTTTATTTTGAGAACTAGTAGCCATAGTTATTTTTATTTAAAACTTCCGCTGAGTATGAAATTAACTTAAGTTTTGCAACGATTCTTTTCCATGAAAATGTTTTGAAAGAATTAAAATATGCATGTTAAGTATGAAGTAGCGTCCCTTGTTAAGTTATGAAAATTGGGGAGTTACATTAGTACCCCTAGGACCCCTACCAACATCAATTTGTCTCAGTCCTAAGCCCCATTACAACTAAATGAGAAAGAACTCCTTGATATTGCTATTGTGACAATTTCTTATCGTGACTGCGTGGATTGTTTTCCTTTGACTGGCTTGAACCGAACTTAGACTAGTTGAGTGTTGAGGGAATCTTGAGAAGATCCACAATGTTTAGATTTTGACAAAGTTGATATATGTGTGCCTAGTTTCAAAATTTGCGTCGTCCAGTTGCTTGATGAGATCATAGTTGCTTGATTTGCTTCTGCTGGGCAAGTTAATTGGTTTGTAGAATTTCGATTTGATTGGTGCTGCTTCGTATTTTCTTTTCTTTAAGTCCGTGTGTTTTCCTTGTGTCGTAGTTGTGTCCGCTTCTTTGTGTTTAATGTCTTTTTTTTTTGCTTTGAGTCTTTTATTTGTGTTTTCAGTCTTGGAGATCGGCCCGAAATAACTAGGTATTAATCTTTTGTTTCTTCTTCTACTCGACGGCGAGTATAAATCAAGTGTAAGGAGATTTGATAAGTCGCTTATGTACCTAGAAGTTGTCTTAATGGGCCAATCAAGACCCTTGCAGTGGCAAAATTGCAGGTTTTTAGGTGCTAACATGGCGAGTGATTAGGATGCAAGGTGGCACGTATTTGATGATGAAGAAGGCGCGGGATTTGCTGGACGTGATTTTTAAGAAGGGAAGTTTCTTGATTCAAGAAGAAGTTAGATATGGAAAGATTTATTATCAAAATCTTTTCCTAATTTAAAAGATTTGACTTAGTTTGAAGATAAGGTGGAGATGCCCTATATAAAGGGAAGAGGAGTAAGAAAACGGGACGCTACACACGCCATTCTCCACATACCTTCTCAACATCATATTTACGTCAAGAGAGAGAGATAGAAGAAACCTTACCTTCCATTCCATTTTCCGATCATCGAACCCGCATCGTAACCCTAATTCCACTGAAGTTAAAGACCGAAGATTTATTCCCGTTCAGTTTTGATGTAGTTCGTAGTTAGATGAGGAGAAGAAACACTTCTACTATCATGTTTTATGAATTTGAAGTTGAAGACTTGCTTTTAATTTCCATTCGTTTCGTTCCGTTTTAGTAGGAGAGATCGAGATTCATGTTCGATACTCTTGTGCTATTTTAATTCAAGTATTTCAATTCCATTTCGTTGGTTTTTAAATTCTACAATTTTGTGTTTGATTACATTAAGTTTCGAGGATGTTAGTTTTAGGGTTACACATGTTTCGTTTCTGTTCTTCAAACTATCTTGCTTGCCCAATCAGTACGTCCGCATGAGTAGCTAAGTTTTTAAGGGTCCGGCGGGATTTGAAACACACACGAATTAGTACATGAGAGGCTTAGGTGCTTATAATTAATCAAAGGGATTTGGGGTTAGTTCCGATTTAATTAATCTGACTAGTAATTTAGGCTTGATCACCCTAGGTTGCCCAGTCTGTAGCTAACTTAGTACTTCCATTGTTTCTCGTGGGATAAGTCTAGGAAAGTATCAAGATTATTTATAAGAGTAATTAGAATAAACCGATAGGAGACTATTAGATGCCTAACATATGAGCAGGCTCCTATACTAGCTCCCTTAGATCGATAAAGTCGTCTAGTTATTAAATCTATTGATTGCCCAACAACGTAGGTTGTAGCTAGATTAGAGAAATAATCATTTCGATACCCAATATGACGGCTACTGACTAAGTAAATGGAAGTGAGGGTTGTGTCAGTTCAATTACGGTAATCTATAACTAGTAGATTCTTAAGATTAATTGATATTAAGTGCCGATGATTGGGATTATGTGTGTGTGTGAATATTCTGCTGGACCTGTCATTTAATTGCCTAGTTCGCACGCTTTTAATTTCAATTCAGTTTTTAATCATTCCTAGTTTAGTAAAACTCAAACTTGTGTGGTTGCAAACCAAAGCACTAGATAAGTAGGAAAATATTGTGTCTAGTTCTCTGTTCCCTGTGTTCGATACCCTGTAACTATACTGAATTAATTCTCGAAATTTGCAGGATTATTTAGTGCAATATATCGATCACCACCCATCTACTGACTTCAGTCAGTGAACACGTTTTATGTTGAGAGATTTTAAAGCTCTGTTTAATGCAGTATGAACAGTTAATCAATGAAACAGTAAATCAACACAAGTAGTTTTTAAAGTGGTTTGGATACGCTAGATACTACTTCCACTGTCTAAACAAAGCAAGAGTTATTGATTACTTGTACTGAACAAGTCTCAGTCGATCTGTACACTGGACAAATACTCTAGTTATAGTCTTAGTGACTTTACAAGTCTCAAACAAAAGGTTTCATTTTCTCCAACTAAGAAGGAGTTCTTATACTAAGAAAAGTTCAGAAAGCTGAACTCCTTCGAGTTTTCTAAGTTTATGATATTACAATAAGTTCCATAGAATAGAGAAAGTGAACAAATGAATCTCTAGAGTGAAGAACTAAAAAGATCTCTCTGTATACGAGTTATTCAATATGTTCGACTTTAAGATCGCTAGAGCATTTTAATGCTTGAATGCTTTGGTTTCCGATGTCTTCTCTATTTATAGTCTCGACTCATGAATAGATTCGTTGGAAGAAGGTCTAGACACGTGTCGAAAACGACAAGAAAACGACCATCTTCAATTTGAATGTCACTGTAGAGATTTTCTCTTTTTCAGTCTAGGGAGCTGCTTTGTGGCAGAGTAGGTACAGTGCTGGCAGCTCCTCATTGGTCGAGGTTAGGAGAGTTGGTGAGGTTTGTTCAAACTCCAAGAGCATACTGAGTTTACTTTCTCTAATTCCTCAGACCTTTTCATGTTTTCTTTACATTGTTTTCGACCATGCTGAATTATAATGGGATGTACTACATATTAGGTAATTCATGCTAAAAATATAGAATTTTTAGGATACGTTTACTATTTGTTTGTTAATTTGTTTCTTGATGTGCCAGATTCTTTTGTCAACATGCATGTAGATTGAAAAAAAAAGTTTTCAAGTTCCTATTAAATGAATAATTGATCCTGATAAGTTTAATTGTGATGGAAATTTTTAGGACAAAACTTTTATGATTTCCTTAATTTATTTCATGAATTGCCGAATTACTCGATGCACGAATGAATTATCAATAGAAATAAGATTTTGTTAATATACTTAAGATTATTACTATGTGAAATCATAAAAAATGTATGTTAATAAGTAGATTATGTATAATATACATTGTTTGATTATTATGATCTATTTGCATTTATGAATTATTGAAATTATTGGTGCAGACATGACATTCTATATAGAGTCATTAAGATAAATTTTCATGTATATGATCGGCGCGTAGGACTTAAACATTGATATCTATTATTTTTTTCAAGTCAAGGTTAAGTTGACGAATGTTATGTTTATCTTTATTATATATTATATTCGATATTTCGTGTTTTGACGACATGTAAGAAAGCGGTCTGTGTGGCCAAATTAAAAGTTCACGTGGTCTGTGTGGGCAAATTACAAGTTCATGTGGTCTGTGTGACCAAATTACAAGTTCAAGTGGTCTGTGTGGCTAATATACAAGTTCATGTGGTCTATGTGGACAAATTACAAGTTCATGTTACATGATCTAGTTATTCATGTTTATATTTGATATAATTTATAGTTTGGATAAATGTGTTTCCCACTGAGTAGTTGTACTCATCCCTATTATTTTTAATATTTTTCAGGAATGGCTCGGCCGATACGTAGAGGTGTTTGTTGTGATATGAAACTATTATATTAAACTAATTTTATCAAAAATTGTGCATTTCTTTTATATTTTATTTTCGAGAATTAGCAGTCGTAGTTTTTTTTTATTTAAGACTTCCGCTGAGTATGAAAATAAATTGAGTTTTTTCAATGATTCTTTTCCATGAAAATGTTTTGAAAGAATTGAAATATGCATGTTAAGTATGACATAACGTCCCTAGTTAAGTTTTGAAAATTGAGGCATTGCAATATGAATCAGGATCAATATCAATATATACTTCCGAAATGCAAGAATAGACTAAAACCCCAACCGACGTAGAAACCAGCGTCCTCGGCTACACAGAGATCAAGCAATTCATGACTGAAGGATTCCACAGGATTAGGAAGGAAGATAGTCTACTATATTGATGCAAATGGAAATCCAATTGGAAACTCACAAACTATCAGGGCCTAGCAAATGTGGATTTAAAAAAAGGGGAATGTCAAAACTATAAATTTTCAACTTCAAAAATGTAAAACTATACGTAGATCCTTATAATTGAAAAAATATACAAATAAACCTATTTCACATCTAATGTGTGTGCAGTGTGTGTGCAGAGTACTTTTCAGAATGTGTGCACGTGTGTGTTGCTTTCTTTCCACTCACTTGCCTCAGGAATGACGAAATAAATTCTCATGCATGTATTCATGTTGAGAAACTAAGCTTGACAGAAATAAAGAATGAAAAAAATGTTCTATTATGCCTAATAAGGCTAGAACCTTAGACCTACTGAAATCTCCTAAGCTATGAAACCATTGTATCATCACTCATTCTCATAAATTTAGTTACCTATTTATCTATATAAGGAAATGTGTTGTGTTTATAACGTAAAGCCGCCCCAACTGTTAGGGTTCATGTAAATTTAGTTACCTATTTATCTAAAATTGTACTAGTTATTTGAGGCGACTACAGGTTGAGCCTGAGATCTACTAAAATTTCCCAAGCTATGAAACCATTGTACCATCAACCATTCTCGTAAATTTAGTTGCCTATTTATCTGTATAAGGAAACGTGTTTATAACATGAAGCTACCCCAACTACCATGGTTCATGAAGGCGAAAATTGTATTGATTCTTTCCACTTCATGTTTATCCACTTCAACTTCACCATCCCTACCTCTCTCTCTCCCTCCCTCCCTCCCTCATTTGAAGATTTTGCATCCCCTATTTTTGTCGATCTCTCCCTTTTTCTCTATCCCTCTATATCAAAAACTGAAATGAAAATCTATATGAAATACTGATACGAAATTAGGATGAAATTTTAAAAAGGTAGAAAATAAATTAATAACAAAAATTAATGATATAGATTTCTCTATCTTATATAACTTGTGTCCGATAAATATGCAAGTAATTAAGGCTAAAATCATTCACATAATATAAATTATTGTACCACAATTTTATAAATTCGAGTTTTTACCACATTTTTTAAAATGACTCCTATAAATATGCAAGTAATTAACGAATTATTAGAAGAAAACACATTTTATACCTAAGTTCAAAAATACCTTAAGTTCCCTCTCCACTTATTTCTCCCAAAAGTCTAAGTATTTCAAACAAACTCCTAAAAGTAAGACTAAAAAGTAGTCAAATTTATTTTTTTGCAATCACACGTCTATCAATATAGAATACATTGGAAATGTACACATATTCTTGTTGAGCTTTGAATTATTAATACATCTTTCCTTCACTCTTATCCATCATCTTCACACACCATATCTACATCTTGACACAACATTGGCGTAGTTTCACACGCCAAGGTTGGAGCTTGATCTACTCTATCGAAATGAGAACACCTTAACCCCCCGAACTAGAAGTCGTCAATGGATGACCAGGTTAGTTTCATGTTGAGCAGGATTTATTGTCTTTTGGCTTGGTTTAGGGTTTAAAAATTTGTTTACATAGTTGCTTTCGGTTGGTTTAGTGTCCTCTTTTTGAAGCTTGTCCTTCGTCACCAAGATAGTTAGATGAGACAATAATCGATGGACATATATTTTGGATGTATGTAATCGATGCACACAACTATTTAAAAAAAGCTTATATTGGTTTTATATAATTCATTTTCAATTAATCAAGATTATTTTAAAAAATCCTTTTCAAGATCCCTGTCAATGGTTTTAAATGAAAAATTAAGGATTGTTAAAAGATAAGAATTGTTGGTTGATAAAAAAAGAATTACAGTAATTTTTGGATTTACGCACTTAATTTATAATATATATGTAATATATTTTATTGTATAGAAATACCTTAAGCAGGGTAAGTATAGGGTTCTTATAAATCTTCTTGGTTAGAGATACCGTAATTAGTGAAATAGATTGCAATAATTTAGGGAATTTGATTATAATCTCAAAATAGCTCTATTTTTTATTCTTTTTATTTACGAAATTTCGTAACTATAGTCAATTTGCTCACTATTTAATAATTAGTAAGATCCGTCATTTGTAGAACATTTCTAGGAACATAATATTAAGAATCTTGATAAAGTTATTAAGTATTTTGAATTTCGTAATTATGGTTGAATTATAAAGTTTTAATTTCGATGTTGTAATTATGGATAATATAGGATACGTGTATACTTATGTACTTAATTAAATTTATTATGGATAATATTATCGTATATATTTATATACTTAACTAATATACTTAATTAATTTTTAACTTAGATATTTAATATAGGATAATATATACTTAATATATCATTCTTAATATTAGTGTAATTAGAGGTATATAAATAAAAGGAAATTATTCATATAGTGTGAGCTCTGCCGCATGATGTCCCTGCCGTGCCAAATAATGTGCCGTCAAGCAGCCGAGCAATACTTAGCCCACTTAAACCTGGACCATAGTGAATCTATGGCATGAAAATGCCACCAAAACTTATAGCTGAAGGCAGCCATAACATCAGATAACCTCCAGATACCAAGACACACTTCCCCCAAAGGAAGACAAGCCACAGACCAGGCCACCCAATGTATGCCAGGACCATCATCAGAAGACTATGAGAAGAACCTAGCCATCATCTGCTCAAGACCCTTAAGTACCTCCACAACTGAGTTTTTTATGATTTGTTAGATTTTTGTTCGTTGTTGGCCATCTGATTAGGCATTTTGGATTTCCGTTTGTTTTGGTTGTTCATTTGAAGATAGGTCACTTTTGGGACTTTCCTCACGTTATACTTTGGTTTCTTTATGATATGTGTTGGTCTCGAGATAAACGTTCAGGTGCAGTGGGGGGTGAATACACCTGAAAACTTTATCAACTTAAAACGCGAACAGTCCTATTCAGGAGAGTACCTTGCTGAACAAGTTCAGTAGACCAAGCAAGCTGTTCTGAATCGCATGGACAGAGTGACTGATTATACTGAGGCCTGCTAGCTGACTGATGTCAGAATTCAGTACCGTTCAGTAAGAGTTCAGTAGAGTGCGGAAATGTGTAGGCTTGATTCAGTTGAGTTTGAAAATGTTTTTAGTAAAACTGTTTCAGTAGTTAAGTGCATTCAGCTAAGCTTTGCTGAAACTCAGTTGTATGATTTTGTAAAGCAGTTTTCAGTATGCACAGTAAAATCAATGCAACAGTAAAGAACACAGCGATTTTAAAGTGGTTCGGATATCAAACAATCCTACGTCCATTATCCTGAAAAGATCAGGAGGCTATTTTATTATACTGAGTTAGTCTCAGTCTGTTTGTGCACTGGACAAACATTGGTCTTGAGGATTATACTCAGCAAGTCCCAGTTTACAACGATCAAACTGAAGTGTTTGACAAACTCTCCAACAATTAAGGAGTTCTTAACAATAAGAACAGTTCAAGAATGAACTCCTTCGGGTCTAAGCGATGGATATATTCAGTAGAGCTTAGGTTAGAGGGAAGGGAACAAGAAGGTGGCTTCTAGAGTGACGAACAGTAAGGAATAACTCTCTGGGTTCGTGTTCAATCACTTAGATACTAGATGCTATTAATTCTAATTCAGCTTGGTTCCCTTGAGCAAGGATGTCACCTTTCTCTTTGAGTGTTTCTCTGAAGTTCTTGCGAGAAGCTTTGAAACTTGTTCGTTTTTGCTCGTAATCGCTCGTTCTTGTTCTAGTTTTTCTTGCGATTTGATTTTCCCTCTATTTATAGAGGTGAGCCATGGATAGATCCGTTGGAGATGAACGATCCACGTGTCACTCTCTTTGGGTAGCTAACGGCTCTTTTAAGGAATCTTGCAGAGTATTTTCCTCCATTTCTGGAAAGTGATTGACTTGCAGCTTTTATCAGAACTTTGACAGCTGGCTAGTCGTCATTGGTCGAGGTGCAGAAAGTAGTTGAGACAAACAGACTTCTAGGTAGATACTGAAGCTAAATTCTCTGATAACCTCGTATGACTCTACTGATTTAACATATGAGATTATCTGACAATCAAGGAGACTGTTAGGTCGTTGCTGAGTCTAACATGGATTCAGTAGTATACTCCTGCTGAGTCCAACTCTACTGAAAGTCAACTCGAGTTCGATGAAGCTGCTCCCGCCTGAGTCCGGTTATGCGACTCCTTTTAGTATCTTTGCTCCCGCTTAGTCCAAAGACTACTGAGTCTTCACTCCATGGTACTGAGGCGGATAGTCTACTGAAGGATCAGTAGACATAACCCTGAACTTGAACCATGCTGAAGGAATGTCTACTAAGTCTGAGACTCTCAGAGACTAAGGCATTACTATTACAACAGAAAGGTTCACCAATCAAATTAGGGTTTTGGGATCATTCAAATCTTCTAAACAATATTCTACTAAATCATCTCCCAACAATTTCCCCCTATTTGATGTTGCCAAAACCTAACACTATAAACTATCAGATACAGACTCCTTACAAATATTACAAGTAGAATCAGTGGAGTTGTATATCAAGTTCTAATCTACTGAGGGATACATAAATGATGTATCAGAACCTATCACATAATTCTAACAACAATTCCCCTCATACAACAATTTCCCCCATACTCAAACAAATAGAGTCTATCAATTTAAGCAAAAACAAACAAACACAGATAAAAGCAGTGACTGTGTGAGTCAGTAATCACTTAGGTGATTCTGAGTGTTAAGTTTAAATAAAGAGGCCATAGAGGCAATAAGATGTTGTCAAGGCCAAACAACAAATATGTTTTATATATATGTAAGAAATTCAGTACAATACATCACTTTCTATCTAAGAACATAAAGACTAGAAGCTATCTCCTAAACCTCTGGATCTTTGCCTTGAAATCTTTAGACTTGTCTTCCGGCAGAGGGAGTCCATATATCTGAAAGGTATATTTAATGCGCTTCTTAATCTTGGGCACCTCATCAGGATCATTCTCATCAAGTTCAAGTGCTACAGCAGCGTTTCTGACCTCTCCTTCGATCACACTAGTGTAAAGTGAGCCGTCGGGCTTCTGAGGAGGTGGCAGAGGTCGGGAGCAGAAACCGGAACATCTTCTTTGTCTGCGAGAGCCTTCTGAACCAAGTCATAAATCTCAGTATCGCATTTGAAAATTCAGTCAGCAAATGCTTGGTTCTTGTGGGATTCAGGCCATTATCTCCATACATAATATCTCTTAACAAACTCAGCCTTTAGTGTCTCCCACTTCTGAGTCTTCTCCCACGGCATCCATTTATCTACCCTAGGCCATCTGTGGATCTTCTGATTGTTAGGTCACCTGCCTCACCTGTATTTATATGGGATTTCAGTATCCTTCGACGGAGGTGGCCTGGGCTTCAGTCGCTCAGCTTCCTTAGCTGACTCAACAGCCTTCTCTTTGGCTAGAGCCTCTTGTCGCCTGTACTCTTCTAAGTGATAGTATTTAGCTTTCTTGTCCAGGGCGATCATGCTGAAATTGAGCATCTCTTAGATAGTGGGCTCAGCTCTTGGTCTCTGTTGCTACTACTGCTGCGTCTCAGAGTCTTGCTACTGCTGTTGATCATAATCTGTTGCAGCCTTCTCAGATTGCTCAACCTCTTTTTCTATCTCTTTTTCTCTATCGGCCTCATCGCCAATTTTAAGCTTCCTAGGAGGAGGCCTAGTACTAGGCTTCCTTCCTGAGGCTTTTGTGTTAGCCTTAGCCGGAGCTTTCTTTGGTTTGTTTGCGACTTCAGCTTCAGCTAGCTCTCTGGCTAACTTTTCATCAGCTTCAATTTGTGCTTGTTCCTCAGGGCTGATGTATCGTTTAGTCCCTTTATTCAGTGGGGTAGGGAGTTTTAATGGCTTCTTTCCCTTTCCCGCCACAAGTGGAGGCAGAGGAGTCTCTTCTTCTTCTGAGTCCTCCTCAAGGAACTCAACAACTTCTTTAATGTATTCTGAAGAAGTCTGGGTTGCTGATCTTTTCGTCTCCTTCGGTCCTGAGCCACTTGCGCCAGTCTCAGCACACACTATAGCTCTGGCGCTAGAGACACCCTGGGCCTGACCTTTGTCAGTTCCTGAAGGATCAGTAGGAGCTGATCGGCTTTCAGTTGCTCCTAGTACTGATTTCTTCCCCCTTGCTGTCCTTTCCCACTTTTTGGCATCATCAGCTGAGCCTGGGGTCTGGACTGGAACGACTTTGCAGTTCAATCCGGAGTATGCAGCAGCTAGCTTGTCCAAGGCTTTCTGCATATTCTCAAGTCTCTGATGAAGGTCATTCCTCTCTATAATCAGATCATCACCATACTTTCGGTGAGAGGAATCAACCAACTCTTGGATCGATTTTAGCTTGGCATCGATCTTCTCCTCACAGGCCTTCTGAATGGATTGGATTCTGAGCAAATTGGCTTGAGTCAGTGAAGAGATTCTAGTGAAATGCTCTAACTGCGTTGTCTTGAAGATTTCTAGAAGTGGCTTCTGATCAGCCGCCAGCGATGCCTGTTGTTTTTCAAACTCAACTCTTTGAATGGTTAAGATTCAGTGAGGATGGCTTTGAAATCAGGAGTGACTGAATTTTGAATAGAGTTCCTCAGCTCCTTGATTTCCTCACTCTGAGTTTTAGTTGTCTTCTTCAAACTACGGTGGACAGCCTTGGCCAAGAGCTGATTCTGTGCTCCTTGTCCTTTCAGTGCCTTGGCCACTGTCCACGAACATCGGCCTTTGGAGTTGGGCGCAACCTCAAATGTAGACCCCAGCAACTGCTGTTCTGGGTCAACAACTCGAGAGGTTCCAGCTGCCGACTGACCTGGTGGGAGGGAGCTAACAGGAAGGTCAGCAGAAGGTTGAGCTCCCTCTACCAGTTGAGTACCCTCAGCAGGATTCTCAGGGCCTGCATCACTGGGTGGGTCTCAGAACCCTCTGAAGGTGCGGCTGCTGTAGGGATGCGGTCGTCAAGAAGAGACAGCATCGCCGCCCTTAGGTCCTCGAGCGAGCTAACATCCACAGGCTCAAAATAGCCTATCTGCTCGTACATTTCAAGCTTCTCGGTGTGCAATCGTTCACATGATTGTTGTTGGATCAGTCGGTTAAGAGTTATCCAATCCTGGAATCTTATCAGCAGTTGAAGCCTGGCCTTCTGAGCAATGTTCACCAAGTCTGAATGACTTGTGATCTCTGGTATGGCCTTGGAGATTTCTCGGGTGGCTCTATTCTGAAGAGCTTCAGCCTCGTACCCGATAGTCTTAGGTTCTGTGTTGGTCTCCATTTCGTCTAAGTCAATGGGAGATATTGTCTTTTCAGCAGAAGGGATGCTGTTGGGTGGTGGAACATCCAGCAGAGACTGAGAGATAGGAGTTGTCGGCTCTGGTTCTGTCCCCTGTTCCATTGAGACTTCCTTTTCAGCAGAGACTGTCTTCTCTGCTGAGACAACCTTCTCCACAGAGACTGTCTTCTCAGACGAATCTAACTCGTCTCTTAGTCTGAAAGGAGGTATAATCACAGCTTGTTCAGAAGACTTCTTCTGCTTCTCTTGGGGTGTCTTCTGAGGTGTCTTCTGAGGAGTAGACCCTGCTGTGGGAGTTGTAGTCTTTCTCTTCCCCTTCCTCACTTCAGCAGGCCCTTCCCCAATCTACTGAAGGGCCGCCGCCTTGCTGTGAAAGCGGATCTTCTTGGGATTGAAGTATCCCTTGTCCGTGTAAGTTATATGGTCAGAACCGTAGAAATCTTCTATTATAAAGGTCAGCTTCACCCCATATAACAGTTTTCCCTTGACACTTAGGTTGTATGTGGACTTATCAAATTTAGTCGCCTGTGTCTGGAAGTCTCTAAGAAAGAATTCCGTCCAGTTTACCTTAGCTCTATCGTATATTGCCATCATCATTTGGAGCTTCGGCCTGGCCACCTGATCAAATGAGCCAGCTTGGCTTGTCAGGATTTGGGCACGATGTAGGCTAGGGCACGATACTGAGGCAACATCGAGTTCTTGGGAAACGCCACTCTTAATGATGTCGGCTCCCCA
The DNA here is from genome assembly GCA_028984105.1 of Lavandula angustifolia. NCBI lineage: Eukaryota > Viridiplantae > Streptophyta > Magnoliopsida > Lamiales > Lamiaceae > Lavandula > Lavandula angustifolia. The sequence continues at coordinate 34,106,897 of CM054804.1, forward strand.
CAGAATTTCTCCAGATACTCATCGATCATGTTGTCCTTATACCCTGCTACACTTATCCCGCTGTCAGGTAGCTTGAAGCTCCTCTGAAGAGCTTGTTTGATGGACATCTGCTTAATCTCTTCGTCAGCTCTAGAGGGGTCAGCTATGTGATGGATGATTAATCTTCCGAGAATATCACCATCTACTGCTTCTGAGTTCAGATACAACTCAGATATCTGATGGGGGAGGAAGAACGCCGACTTCCTCGACAAGAACGCTTGAAGACCAGATGCCTTGAGCGCTTCGAAGATCTCGACCATGATATCTAGCTCACATGTGTCGAACTCCATTATGGGTTCACACCACACCCGGTCCTTCTCTAATATCTCGATCATGTTGTCAGGAGAAGAAACTGAAATGTTTGTATGCGCCATATCTGAATCTGCAATATTCAGTATCAATATTGAATCATATATAACATGTAACAATAAATACTGAATAATCATAGAAATCTACCGTAATAATCTCAGAAGAGGATGAATGCAGTTTGCAAGTAGAAAACATTAATTTCAGAGAGTTTAGGGTTTTAGCGCAGAGGTGAAAATGGCGGTTTTTAGTACTTAAACGCTGATATATATGAAAGTGAAGATGAACAGTTCTTGATCAACGGTTCAGTTTAAATCCCACTTTATGAGATGGACGGTCTGGATTTGATTTTATAAAAAATAATGAACAATAGAGCCGCCTAAGTCAAAATACAGTTGTATATAGCCAAAGAAGTAAGTTGACGCGACATGCATTTACTGCAAAGCAGAGTTCAACAATCTTAGCATAAAATGTTGTGCATTTAATGAAACCGTTTATAATCAATGACTTTCTCTAAGGCGTTGAATATGATGTTGAATCTAAATCCTAATGGCATTAAATACTGGGTAAACTACTGAAAAGAGATATGCAAACCTGTCAGCTGAACATCGTAGTCAGATGATACCTCGTGTAGTTGGTTGCTGAATCTTTGTGCATTGAGTAAGTCCATACTGAGAGTGAACATTCCCCCTTGCTGAATGCTCCTCTCCTGAATACACTTACTGACTTGAGTCAGTAGGGTCCAGTAGACCTAGCTCTACTGAAAGTTCTCTGAATCTGGCTTCAGCTAGAGGCTTGGTCAGAATATCGGCCCTTTGATGGTCAAGATGGATCTTCGCTATTCTGATATCCTTCTTTTCGACATGGTCACAAATGAAGTGGTGTCTGATGCTTGCATCAAGTATGAAGAACAGGATTCTGAGTGATTGCAATGGCACGGAGATGTCGCAGAAGATCGACACTTCATTCTGAATGACGTTATAGTCGCGTAGCTGCTGTCTCAGCCAAAGGATTTGGGCGCAACAACTTCCAGCAGCCATATATTCAGCTTCAGTACTTGACGTAGCTACTGAATGTTGTTTCATTGAGAACCATGAGATTAGCTTACTACCGAGGAACTGACAAGTTCCCGAAGTTAATTTCTGGTCAATCCTGCAACCTGCGTAGTCAGCATCAGAATAACCAGTTAGTTCAATATTATCATCTACGGGATACCATAAACCAATGTCAGGTGTTCCTCTAAGATAGCAGAGAATCTTCTTTTCTGAGTCCATGTGGCTCTGCTTAGCATTCGCCTGAAACCGAGTGTAGACACCTACAACATAAGTTACGTTAGGTCTAGTAGCAGTTAGATATAATAAAGAACAAATAATTGCGTGAAATTCAGTATGGTCTACTGATGCTCCCTCTTTATCAAGATTGATTTTCATGGGTCGTGTTCATCGGGATCTTGATTGGTTTGCCGGATGTGCAACCGAATTTCTTGATAAGGTCTCGAGTGTATTTGCCTTGATTGATGAACGTTCCCTTCTCTGAATGTTTGACTTGAAATCCGAGGAAATAATTCATCTCTCCCATCTTTGACATCTCGAATTTATCCTTCATCATCTTATCAAACTGTTGACACATAATGACATTCTTTGATCCAAATATAATGTTATCTACGTAGATTTTCACAAGAAAGATGTCGTCCAGACGAATACTGAATAGTGAGCGGTCTACTGTGTTTTTTTGAAAACCTTTCTGAAGAAGAAACTCAGACAGGGTATCGTACCAAGCCCTGGGTACTTGTTTTAACCCGTACAGAGCCTTTCTGAGTCTATACACCTGATGTCCGTGCTGAAAGCCGGGAGGCTGTTCTACATAGACTTCTTCTTCTAGTACGCCGTTCAGGAACGCTGACTTCACATCCATCTGATACACTCTGAAGCGTTAATGTGTTGCGTAGGCAAGGAATAGTCTGATTGCCTCCAATCTTGTAACTAGAGCGAATGTTTCGTCGAAATCTATGCCTTTGGCTTGACAATAGCCTTTTGCCTCGAGTCTAGCTTTTTTCCTTACTATGACGTTGTTTTCATCTCGCTTGTTCTTGAATACCCATGTAGTTCCGATCACATGTTGATGTCGGGTTCTGTCAACAAGCTCCCATACGTCATTCCTTGTGAACTGATTTAGCTCCTCTTGCATAGCAATGATTCAGTCAGCATCTTTAAGTGCATCCTCAACTGACTAAGGTTCTTCAGTTACAAGAGTTGGGTCTACTGAGTTACCAGGTTCAGGGGCATTCAGCTCAGGAACTTCATTTGTTCCCCCTGAATTGTTATTCTCAGTAGAGGTCTCAGTTACCACTTGGGTTTCCTCATCGACCTGAGTTACCTGGAATTGATTCTATTAAGTAGAATCAATCTGTTCAGCTACGTTTACTGCTGGCTGAGATTCAATAGTCTTGTCTTCAATTTCCTCTTCTGAATCATCATCCCAACACAGCTGGATATTTTCAACATTATCCTTTAAGCTCAGATCCTATAGTTGTTTACTGATATCCTCTGATTATGAATTTGAGTTTCTGCTCCTGTCCTCAGTAGCAAACTCATTAAAAACAACATGAGGGCTTTCCTCCATGCAAAGAGTCCGGTAGTTAAAAAACATGAAGGCTTTGTTGACCAGGGAATATCCTAAGAAGTCTCCCTGGTCTGACTTGCTATCAAAAGTCTTTAACTGATCCTTTGCATTATTGTGGATAAAGCACGAACACCCAAAAATATGGAAATAAGATAAGAAAGGCTTCCTGTCGTTCTTCTGATGTTGTTTTATCAGTAGAGATATGTTCTGAGTGTAACATGCAGTATCAGTTGCTTCTGCCCAGAATTAAGATAGGAGTCCTGAGTCTGCGAGCAGGGTTCTTGCTGCTTCTTTGAGTGTTCTATTCTTTCTTTAAGCAATCCCATTTTGTTGAGGCGTGCGTGCAGTAGACGTCTCAAGCTTAATGCCTTCAACTTTGCAGAACTCTTCCACCATTGAATTCAGGAGCTTAGTTCCTTAGTCTGAACGAATCTTTCTGATTTCGGTGTTCTTCTCGACACTGAGCCTTTTCAGAAGCGCAGACAACTCTGTTTTGACGTCAGACTTGTTGGCAATAAATATGACCCATGAATAGCGCTAATAGTCATCAATGACCACTAAAGCATACTTCTTGCCCCTGATCGTCACCGGAGAGACTGGACTGAACAAATCCATGTGGAGGAGCTGAAGGATTCCATCCGTGGAAGGTGATGGAACTGGTGGATTTTGCTTCTTTGTTTTCTTTCCCTTCAGACATGCCTCGCACTGAGTGTCTTTATTGAACACTTCATTCGGCAGTCCTCTCACTAGAGCGTTTCTAGCTAGCTTGTTGAGCGTCTTGAAGTTGAGATGGCTGAGTCTTCTGTGCCAGAGTCACCCCGTTCTATTGTCGTTCTTCGCTAGCAAGCATGCTTCAGGTTCTGCTGATTTCCTGTTAGCTATATATATATTCTTTTTGTGCGAACCTGATAACACTAGTTTCCCTGTAGCTTTGTCAATGACATCACAGAAACCAGCGTCAAAAATCACTCTATTCAAGTTATCACAAAATTGACTAACAGAGAGAAGATTATGTTGAAGTCCTTCAACATATGATACCCTTGGAACTATGGCGGTTCCAATGCTGAGTGTTCCATACCCTCTGGTATAGCCTTTTGCATTATCTCCAAACTCGATTCTGGGTCCTTCTTCAGTGATATAATTCTTCAATAGGCTCCTCTGGTACGTCATGTGTCTTGAGCATCTGCTGTCCACGTACCATGGGTCCTTATGCACCTGCAAAACAAAATTATATTTAAGTACCATTTATTTTTGTTTTTGGGTCCTTAGATATTAGTTTTGGAAACCCAAATCTGTCTTACGACCCTGGTGGTCTCAGACAGTTTCTCCCCACTCTGATCAACATACTTAACCACTGGACTGGTTGATGTTGACTTCTAAGGCTTTACTGGTTCAGGAGTCCTGATCTTCTGAGGTGGTGGACTGCTGACCTTAGCCTTCTGAACGGCTTTCTTCTTCTTCTTCTTCTAACTCTTGGATCCTCTTATGACTATAGGATAATAATAATATGACCCATACTGAGCTGGTCAGCTGCGGAGGTCCATACTAATCAGCCCTTTTAATTTTGCTGGTTCCCCCTTGACTAAACTGGGGTGATCTTGAGCTAATCTTCTTGTCAGATCTCTGATAGTTCGGATGAGGTGCCTTCATCTTCTACTTGTTCTTTGCTAGGGGGTTCAGTATTTCATCATTGATTGTCTCCCCTTGAACAAACCTATCAGTAAGCCGATTATCTGAGTGTGTGGGGGCAGATGTGGAGGCTCCATGGATGAACCCGAGTCCCTCCTTGCAATGTTTTGGCTTGTTGTTGGCTAGCATCGCCTCAAGCTTTTTCTCAATCCCATGTACCACTCTGTCATCAGGTTCTACCAGAAATCGTCACTCTTCTTCAGAGTTTCATGCTCGGTCTGAAGTCCTAAGAACTTCTACTTCAGTAGACTCAATTCAGTATCCTTTTGAGTCAAGTCCTTGGTCAGTACTGAGATCAGATCTTCTTGTTGGTGAGACTTGGCCATCAGAGAGTTAACATCCTCCCTGAGTCTCAAAACAAGTCCTTCCGACTCAGTAGCAACCAGACTCTCCTGAGAAAGTCTCTGAATCTCCACTTTCAGGATATCCAACTCCTGAAGAGTTTTAGTGAGCTGCGGGCTCATCTGAATCTACTGATCTTGTAATTCTTCGTAGGCGATCGAGACGTCCAGATTCTCATCTGCACCTGAAACAGTGTCCTGTGTGCAGTGCGAAGAAGAGTTAAATGGTGCATGAGAGTTTACCTCATCCTCTTTGTTGGGATTTTGTATACTGGAAGCAAATTTTATGCTTGTATATAATGTGTTTTGTCCCTACCACTATTTTATTCTCCTATCTGATAAATGTATATATTTGCACATGTAATCCTTTATCTTATACAAAAGTTAGATTTCTATAGTGTGTCGGGTATCACAGAAGACAACACAAATTGGTTGAACTGACAAGATATAAACAGTTATCACAGCTGAGACAACTTCAGGATAAGTTGTAGGTTTAAGCTGCAGTTTAGATAAGAAGTGGCTTGTCTTAGCTGCTTGTCTTTAATGATTTATGAGTGCAAAGTCAACTGTTGCGGAAAACTCAATGAACTTAGTATGCTTGAGACGGTTAGATCAAGATATCATGATGTCGATGCTTGATACAAACATAGAGACATAAGTAACACCACTACCGTGTCACGTTATATTAATATATGTTGGAGTTTGATGCTTTTAACACACCCGATCACGAACGATGAAAAAGAGAACCTAACTAAGACTTGAAGTAGTAGAGGCAAGATTATTTAAATAATATATGCCTATCTTGTTATTATATGGTTGGGAATTTATTTCTTATTGGACCCTTCTACTTATTTTACTTCAACTGAACAGTTATGTCATTTTGATACTATATTCATCAGAATCCATTTCGATAGTTCATCTGAACGGATAATTCTGTATTTGTTTGAAATCCACTGAAAGTATCATTTGATAAAAGTGTGATTGCCAATATTATCCAATTCTCTTTGATCCCCTAATTTTGTTTTTGACTCTATGATGAGTTTTTCTATATTGGTTATATAGTGTAATTTTCTGTCAAACTGTCTGGGTGTAATAATCTGGTCATGACTTTCTCTAGAGATATCTATCTCTAATCCAACCCAATTACCAGTTCAGCAATATATTATACATGTTCAGGCTCCCAATATTTCAGGGATTGTGGTTTCTCGAAGTTGTCTATAGAAGTAGGAAGGTTTCAAGAAGTTGAAAGTTACTCTCTTTAGTCCTCTATATCCATCAAATATTGAATTTATGTAGCCTCTAAATATTGATCTTACAATAATTAGAAGTGATATCATTTTAATTGATTTCATCTTGATTAAGATTGAGAATAAACTTTTCATTTTCTTGTTCCTCTCAAACTTTGAAGACGGGCTTCACATTTCGTTTGTTAAATCCCTCCACTCTATTTACCAGCCCTCAACAATTGGTCATAGTTCATCTCGAAAGTTGATCTCTGATGACTATTCCATATATCTGTTTCTAACCTCGTTGAAATATTTGTTTGATTCATACATTTATGAATAATATTTTTTCCCATTTGACAGTATAGTTGGACTCATTTCATATTTTTTGGGATTTTGTATACTGGAAGCAAATTTTATGCTTGTATACAATGTGTTTTGTCCATACCACTATTTTATTCTCATATCTGATAAATAAATATATTTGCACAAGTTATCCTTTATCTTGTATAAAAGTTAGATTTGTGTAGTGTATCGGGTATCACAGATGACAACAAAAATTGGTTGAACTGACAAGATATAAACAGTTATCACAGCTGAGACAACTTTAGGATAAGTTGTCGGTTTAAGATGCAGTTTAGATAAGAAGTGGCTTGTCTTAGCTGCTTGTCTTTACTGGTACACTGAAGGTGGTGTATTGATGGATCACAATGAGATGTGTTCTCCTAAGTGACCTTAGTGGATTACCAAGATCTCGGTGACTTAGCTGGTCTTAAGCTTGGTAAGACTTCAGCTGAGTGCATTTGGCTATCTATCACTTTGACCTACTATGTGGAACGTCATCGCGACCGGATCTACGTATCTTGGGTGTTAGTAGTTATTTGTGGCTCAGGCTGGTTGTCTGTATCTTGCAGCCGTATCATAGTAAAATGAGTTGATAATATCCCCTGAGGAACTTGAAAGGATTAGCACACTAAACCCGACCGGTTGATTAAGTTCAGGTGTGTTAATAAGGTCGAGTGGTACTACTCAGGAATATAAGATGTTAATTAAGATGGTACTACTATGGAGATCGATTAAGTCTAAAATACAAGCCCTTGCTCAATTTGGGATAAAGGAGTAAGTCAGCATGGATTCTCTAGTGGAATGAATCTGTGTTTATTAATTAATTTTGCTCTGGGCTGAGCATAGATAATTAATTAATTTGAAGCCCAACTTTATTTCTTCTATTAGATCCCGGATATGGCCCAATTAGTTGCCTAGTTATTTATTGTCTCTCATAAATCATTATTAATGGATTAATGTATTTTTACATTATTTAATAATATTATTTATCTGGAATTAATTGGTTGGGCCAATTAATTGATAAATATTAGTAGCCCAGTGGATTAATTAATTATATTATGGGCTAATTATGTGGAAGCCCATTAGAAATATAATTAAATTAATGGGCTACAAATGTATTAATATTATATTAGCTTTTGAAGTATATATATATTAGTATTCTGTTCAGAAACAAAACACACATATTCACAAATTTTGAGACGCCGTGCGTGAGATGTGGAGAGACAATATTCTTAATTTTCTTCAGTTCTCTGACCACCCAGAGGGAGAAAAAAGTTGGGACACAGATTAGAAGATCTGACACCCGAGCAACAATCAGAGCTGCAACAACATACGAAGGAGGAAGGTAATCGTTGCTAACCTTATATTTCCTTCAATTGGTATCAAAGTCTGGTTTAGGCTCTGATTCTTGTTGTTAGGAGCATGATTAGGGTTTATTTCCGTCGTTATCGAGCTAATTTCGTGTTTAGGGCGACCTGCGAGCCACAGTTTTGACCCCGTTGTAACATCTTTCTCGTGAGCAAATCAACAAGTAGTTGATAGGACCAATGTGTTACGTGATTGTACTGCTTTTGTATTGTATTTTGGTCCGGATGCACGAAAATCAAGGCGCAGAGCGCGGAAGGACGAAAAAGGGCGAAATCCTAGTTTCTGGCAGAATACGACCGTCAACTTCAGTAGGCGCATGGGGGCGCGTTCTAACTTAGTTTTCCGATCCATTAGGATAGTTTTGCTCCTTTTTTTGTTAGCTTCATATGGATAGGTCGCATGACCCATTCCAATTTTTGGTTTGTCCGGAATAGCGTCGGAAAGGAGAAGTGGTCGTGTTGTCCCGAAATCCCCATTCGGCCGAAAAACCCTAATTCGGCTAGGGTTCTACCCCCTTTTGCGGCGGCAATTCCCGGCGGGTCCGGCGTCCAATTTCTGATTGGCTTGAACCGCTAGATTCCTCGTCACAGAAGCTTCGTGTTGATATGTCGTATGGATCATCTGATCCCGGATGCGACCGAAATCGATGTCTAAAGTTTGCTGCTCACAACGAATTTTTCCCGGCGAATCATTTCAAAATTGAGGGAAATTAATGGACTATTTCGGCCGAAATCCATTCATGGTGACCTAAAACTGTCCAAGGATCATTACCCATGAATCAATTGAACGAATCACGGCTCGGAAGAGGTGAATTTTGGCGGAAGAGCTCACAGGCGATGGCCTACGAAATCTCGCAGCACCAGATCGCAGTGGCGGCTCTCTTGCCTGGATCAGACGTCTGGAGGATGTCAGGCAGCAGTGGGGATGGTGGTGGAGGGCCAGGGTTGGCCGAGGAAGGCGCGGCGGCGCGCGTCTGCTGCGTGCGTCGTGGCCGCGCTTGCTGCCATCACCGGCTCCGTTCCGCGGTCCTGCGGCGCGTTCGGAGCGGCGGGCGGGGGGGGCTGGTTGGGAGGGCAAGCATGTCGATGACGGGCTGCGGTGCGGCAGCGGTAGCGCATTTTTTCGACATTGTGTTGTTGAAGAAGAAGCCGATGTCGGCACCAACTGCAGATGTGGCGCCACGCGGCGCTGGCGTGTTTGCCACGTGTCTTCCACGAGGCAGACCCCTGATGATGTGGCGATGCAGTTTTCGATGCAATTTTCAGATTCAAAGATTTTGAAGATCGAATAGCTGTATTTTGATTAGGCTATGTAATAGTTTGGAATTACATATTTTAAAGCCCGATAACGACGTTTTAAATTTCCTATGTGCGCATTTATTTATTATTATGCTTTAGCATGCGATTATGTGATTAATTGAGCTTAGAAAAGCATGTAAATAGAATTTACGTCGTATTAAAGCATGTTTTATTTTTCGCGTTCACGTTTTGTTATGTGCGCTTAGAAATTGCATGCTTTATGAATTATGTGGAAATGCATGATTCAAAACGAACCTTTTGAAGTAAAAGACTAAGGAAATAGGAAATTAAATATTTAATTGGATTCAGTTTAAATTGGAAATTAAATATTTAACCGGACCTCCATTAATTGGACACTACACAAAAGTGGAACAATTATATAAGTAAACGCCCACCTGAGTGGTTTAATTGTATTTTTGAACCACGAGTTTTGTGAGATGTGTTTTCTAATGTAATTTTTAATCATTATTGAGTAGTGAGAGCGAAGCCGTAAACGTCCACCTAAGTGGCTTGTGTGCCTAGTAAACACGAGTACTCTAGCAGATACTAATTAAATAAGATGGCCAATTAATTCAAATTGAATGCGGTATGGTTCGAATAAGTATGCTAATTTCGAGAATTTGATGTTAATTCGGTCAAATTAATAGTCAAAGCTTAGATGTCACCGCGGGTACAACTTCCTGAGAAGTCCCTTCCCGCATCTTAATTTTAATAGTGACATGGTCCAGAGATATCGGATTATTAATTCCATTCGTCTTAAGAACCTAGGCGTGGATTGAAATTAAAGAGCTAGGTATATAGCTTGGTCTAGGGGTACACGAGTAAACGTCCACCTGAGTGGCTTGCGAGTGTGATCTCCAGGGCTATTCGAGTATTTAACATCATTGGTTTTTCAAAAGGTTACAATGATGGTTAATTACGAATTATGTGCAAATATTAATTTTATACATGCTTTTTAAATTATATTTCTCAAATATGTCTGTTCGAAATTTTTTGAGTTCCTAAACAGTCTCACCAACCAAACCCTAACGGGTTTAAAAATTTTCAAATAATTTCATAGAGTGAAAGAGATATCTTACCTCTCCCAATAAAAGATCTGCAAAGATCCTATAAGAACTTATGTTTTAGGACCGCTATGTCTAAGAACGAGTTTACTATGAGTATGTTACTCAAATCTTTGGTAGCGGTCAAAGAGGTTATAGGAAAGGGCGAGTGCTCAAGTCTTGAATATCCCTAGTAGTTCAAGGAATCCTCTAAATGGCGGAAACCAGAAAAAGAGCAGAAAGGGTGGACATTTCAAGAAGAGTAGTGAGAGTAAGAAGACGGTCCTTATCGGCAAGATGCGAATGTCAAAGGAGAAAGGAATGTTTTTCAAGAGTGTCAAGAAAGGACACTGGAATAATTATAATCCAGATGTCAAGGCAAAGCAGAAAGAGACGCGAGTCGCTCTTGTAACTGAAACTGTTCTGGTTTCCTCTTCTACCTACGAATGGGTAGTCGATTCAAGGGCAACTGATCATGTTTGTTACACCTTACAAGGTTTCTTGCAGAAAAGGCAATTGAGCAATGGCGAGGTGGTAGTCTCAATGGATAATGGATCGAAAGTTCCTGCAATTGCCATTGGAGATTTACATCTATCTTTTGATAGTTTTGTTTTAGTACTTAAAGATGTTTAATATGTTCCTGAGTTTAGGAGAAACATTATTTTGGTTTCAAAACTCTGCACCATGGATGACTATAAATCAAGTTTTGATAGTGAAGTTTCTATCATGAAAGACGATGATTTTATCTGTGGTGGACCATTAAACGGATCTTTATATACTATTACTTGTAAACCGCGTAGTTCTGTTAATATTGCTTCCTCATCATCAAATCCTAAGAAGAGGAAAGAGTCTTCTAAGGTAAACAAAACTTATCTGTGGCACTTAAGACTAGGTCACATCAATCTTAATAGGACTCAAAGGTTGGTTGTATATGGATCATTGGAGTCTCTCCAAGTTGAACCATTTCCAACTTGCGAAACCTGTTTGGAAGGAAAGATGATGACTAGGTCATTTTAAGGCAAAGGGTTATAAAGCCACAGAAGTATTAAGTTTGATACATTCTGACTTGTGTGGGTCTATGTCTACACAAGTTTGGGGAGGGTATGAGTACTTCGCCACATTTACTGACGATTACTCGAGGTATGAATATGTTAACCTTCTTCGCCATAAGTTGGATTGCTTTGAAACCTTTAAGGAATTCAAGGCAGAAGTGGAGAAGAAGCTAAGTAAAGAAATCAAAACACTACGATCTGATCGTGGTAAGGGAATACCTATCCAACGAGTTTAAGGACTACTTAATAGAATGTGGGATTACATCCCAGCTGACAACACCGGGTACGCCTCAGCAGAATGGTGTGTCAGAGAAAAGGAACCGAAGTCTCTTAGAGATGGTTCGGTCGATGATGAGTTATGCAACTTTGCCAGTTTCCTTTTGGGGATATGCCCTAGAGACTGCAGCATACTTGCTGAACCGTGTGCCTTCTAAGTCGGTACAAAAGATCCATTTCGAGTTGTGGAGCGGGCACAAACCCAGTATGCACCACTTAAGGATTTGGGGTTATCCTACTTATGTGCTAAATAGGTAGGCCGACAAATGAAGGGTGGATACTTTTATGATCCTAAAGAACAAGAAGATCGTTGTTTGCCCTAACGCTTAGTTCTTAGAAGAGGATTACATTAGTAACCATAAATCTCGAGTCGACCTCATACTTGAGGAATTGCAAGGTGGTCGAGTTCTACTTGAACAACCAGTTGTGCAAGATGGTACTCCACGAGTAACTGCATAATTTGTTAACACATCGCCTGACACTGTTCGACATAGTGGGAGGGTGATATTTACACCCTTGAGCAAGGATGTCGCCTTCCGCTTTGAGTGTTTCTCTGAAGTTCTTGCAAAAAGCTTTGAAACTTGTTCGTTTTTGCTTGTAATCACTCGTTCTTGTTCATGTTTTTCTTGCGATTTGATTTTCCCTCTATTTATAGAGGTGAGCCTTGGATATATCTGTTGGAGACGAACGATCCACGTATCTCTCTCATTGGGTAGCTAACGACTCTTTTAAGGAATCTTGTAGAGTCTTTTTCTCCATTTCTGGAAAGTGGTTGACTTGAAGCTTTTATCAGAACCTTGGAAGCTTGCTGCTCGTCATTGGTCGAGGCGCAGAAAGTAGTTCAGACAAACAGTCTTCTAGGTAGATACTGAAGCTAACTTCTCTGATAACCTCATATGACTCTATTGATTTAACATATAAGTTTATTCGACAATCAAGGAGACTGTCAGGTGGTTGCTGAGCCTGACCTGGGTTTAGTAGTATACTGCTGCTGAGTCCAACTCTACTGAAGGTCAACTTTGAGTTCAGTGAACTGCTCCTGCTGAGTCCAGTTCTACTAACTCCTTTCAGTATGATGCTCCTGCTGAGTCCAGCACTACTGAGTCTGAATACCTCTTAGTATGCTGCTCCTACTGAGTCCAGCACTACTGAGTCTTAACTCCATGGTACTGAGGCGGATAGTCTACTGAAGGATCAGCAGACATAACTCTGAACCTGAACCAAGCTGAAGGAATATCTACTGAGTCTGAGACTCTCAGAGACTAAGGCATTACTATTACAACATAAAGGTTCACCAATCAAGTTATGATTTTGGGATTATTCAAATCTTCTAAATAATATACTACTGAATCATCTCCCAACAATATGCCCTCCCCCCCCCCACTCAATTTACATCTTTATAGGTATTTGACCGTCATTCCTCTCTTCTCCCTTACTCTCTCACCATAACTCTTTCTCCCTGTTGGGTATAAGATTCAGTATGATAATATTTGAAGATCCCAAAACCTCTAGCTGAATGATAAGAAGCCTTCGATAATGTAATATCTTAGTTGAGTTCAGCAAATTAGGAACTCAGTAGGCTAGCTAGATTTTAGTAGCTGATACGTTCAGTAGAACATCTATCACTCAGCCGAAGAACTCAACATCATGGAACTCGGTTGGGAATGTTAGAACCTATTGAATCTGCAAAGAAATTCGAGCCGTGAACTGAATTTCTTAGAAGAGCGTGAGTAGAAGACGATTCAACAAAAGGTCCGAGGAATCAGAGGAAGTCAACTCAGCATCCTATTAGAGTTTGAATAAGCCTCACCTACTCTCTAACCTCGACCAATGAGAAGATGCCAGCTCCTTACTTGCTCTTACATAAAGTTGCTTCCTAGACAGAAAAAGAGGAAATTTCTAAAACAATATTCAAATTGAGGTGGCTATTTTTCTTGTCCTGTTCAACACGTGTCTAGAATCCCTCCAACGGATCTATTCATGAGTCGAGGCTATAAATAGAGAACAGTCTTCATGCAAAAAAAAAATTAAGAACCAAAGCATTCAAGCAAACAAACACTCTAGCAAACTCAAAGTTGAACCCAGTGAAGAACTTGCTTACAGAGAGATCATCATAGTTCTTCACTCTAGAGATTTATTGGTTCCTCTTCTCTAGTCTAAGCAAACTTATTGTAAATATCATAAGCTTATAAAAACTCGAAGGAGTTCAGCTTTTTGAACTGTTCTTATTGTAAGAACTCCTTCAAAGTTGGAGGAAATAAAAAACCGTGTTTGAATCTAGTGCACAGATCAAGAATCCTTGCTTTGTTCAGGACATTGGACGTAGGATCTAGCGTATCTCTGAAGCACTATAAAAACTATCTGTGTTGATTTACTATTGCATTGATTAACTGTTCATACTGCATAAACTGACTTTAAATCACTTAGCATAAAACATTTTTTTCAAAGTGAGACGAACATATTTTTTGGGCCTACTCTTCTGCACACCATATCTTATACTAAACATTGTTCACTGACAAAGTAAGTAGATAAGACTCAATAGACAAATTCTCCGTCTACGCGATCTAGAAAGCTTATTTAGCCAACTGACTAGTTCAGTAGCAAAATTCAGTTGAATATACTTTCGCGTTTAAGTTAAAATCTGCACTCAGGTGTATTCACCCCCCCCCCCTCTAGACCTGAAGGCTCATCTCTGGAGCAACAATTGGTATCAGAACGGTGTTCTTCTGATCATCATTTTCTTAATACTAGTCTACTCGAACAGATCCTAAAAACCATTTTCTCTTCGTAGCATCCTATAGAATATTCTTCAGAATGTCTGATATTAAAGGTATAAGGAGGGTACCCATGTTTTCAGTTGAAAACTATGCGGTATGGCGTGTAAGGATGGAGGCGCACTGAACGTCGCTGCATGACAGCATGACTGACGTCCTAGAGAAAGGACCCATTGTCCCAATGGTCAACAACCTCAAACTTGCAACCGTGGCAGCAATCGGTGCCACAACCAGTGCAAACATCCCCAAGGACAAGAGCCTCTTTACACCTGAAGAGAGAAAGTTGCACAACCTCGACCGAGTCGCACGTAATGCGATACTGACTACGCTCAGTGATTCTTACCTCAGGAGGTTACACGACTCTAAAACTTCAAAAGAGCTATGGAGGCTCTCGCAGTACTGAGCCAAGGAACTCCGTGGATGAAGAAAAATAAACTAGAGTCGGAGCTGCAAAAACTCTAGGCATTTGCAATGATTCTTGGAGAGTAGATTGATGATTTCAGCATTAGATTCACAAATTAGATCAACATCATCAATGGGCTGGAGAAAACATTCAACAAGAACTAGACCAATATCAAGATTCTACGGGCTCTTACTAGGCCCCAAGTGGTATTCTTTTGCTACTTGTTTGCAGATAACTGACTTAAGCTCTGTTACTCCTGATTATATATTTTCAGAACTGAAAGTAGAGGAGTTTGAGTTCAATCTTTCGCATACCCCCAGTGTTGTTACTGAAATGCCAATGGATCATGCATATAAGGCAACAGTCAGCACACCTAGAGCAAGTCCCTCAGTCACAAGTCAATCAGCTGGAAGCTCAATAACGATCCCAACCGCTGATAACTTAGCTGAGAAATACGCTCTCCTTACAGTGAAAGATGAAGAGAGCTTTTAAAAGCTATCAAGGTAAGAGAGAAAATAGTCATCCGAAAGGTGAATCTAACTCTTTACCTTAATGCAGGAACACTGATAGTGCCTCCAATGATCATAATGAGACACCAAGAAAGAAGAAAGAAGCTCAACGTGTTAGAACTGCAAAAAAATTGGGCATTTTCAATATGAATGTTCAGAGCTCACGGCAGCTGAAAGAGCTGAAAGCCAAGTCAGAAGAGATAAGTTTATCAGAAAAGACAAGCCTGCATAGCCGGAGAACTATCCGATAGCACTAGTGATGAAGAACTATTCATGGAATCATCTGATGATGAAGTTGCGTTCATGGCAATCGAGGTAGAAGATACTGAACTGTGTCTTATGGCTGGGGAAGAGGCTGAGGTAAATTCTAATCCTAATATATACCCCTTTTCACCACGCACACACGAGACAAGCTCTATTGCAGGTGAACCCGTGGATGTGGTTCTTGCATATGAAGATCTGTTGGAGGAACATATTCTGATGAGCAATCAGTTCAGTAGAACACTTCAGGAGGTAGAACTCATGAGAGCTGAAAATTAGCGCCTTTCGATGAGGAGTTGGGATTCTATTGAGTATGAAGGACTTGTTTTGAGACATAATGAAGAGATTAATTCTCTTATGACTAAGTCTCAACAACAAGAATCACAGATCTCAGTACTGACCAAGGACAACTCTAAGAAAGAGACTGAAATTTCCAGTATAAAGGATAAGCTCGCATAGTCCAGAGCTAAGTATGAAGCTCTAAGGAAGAGCGATGAGGTTTGGAGAACCTCAATGACTGAGCAATACCTAGAAGCTAAAGAAAAGCTTGAGAAGTTGTTGAGATCAAAGAGACCTTGCTCCACAAAGGAATGAATTGGTTATACTTATGAATCAACTACTTATGGACAGAAAAGCTCAGAACAACTAGCTAACAGATTCGTCCAAGGGAGAACTCAATATGCTGAATCCTCAACCCCTCAAACGAAGAACAAACAAAAGATGAAAGCACCTCAGCTCAGCCACAAGAAAAAACCCTAAGTTCAAGCCCCAGAACACCCATATCCAATGTGGGGGTAACCAAGAAGGTCAGATGGGAAGAACAATATGGTCACCCACAGTGGACACATCCAGCTCAGTATAGATCATACTATTATGAGCCCAGAAACAAAAGCCCTAAGGTTCAGCAGAAGAAGAAGAAACTTGAACCTCAGAAGATAAAGAAGTCAGCATGTCCCAGTTCAACAAAGAGATCAGGTGACAACAAGGGCAAGAGAATATTTGAAACCACCACGGTTATCAGATAGATATGGGTCCCAAAGTCCACTAACGTATAAGGACCCAACCTGAATCCAAAGGTTACCTGAATTTGCTTTTATTTTGCAGGTGTTAAAGGACCCTTGGATCGTAGACAGCGGATGCTCAAGACACATGACGCATCAAAAGAATCTGCTGACCAACTATGTACAACAAGAAGGAGCCAGAATTGAGTTTGGTGACAAATCTAAAGGATATACAAGGGGATACGAAAGACTGAAGATAGGAACTGCTATAGTTCCCAGAGTGTCATATGTTGAAGGACTTCAACATAATCTCCTTTCAATCAATCAATTATGTGATAACTCCAATAAAGTGACGTTTGAAGAAGGTTTTTGTGATGTTCTGGACAAATCTAGAGGAAAAAATTGTGTTATAAGGCTCGCGGAGAAGGAATATCTACTATGTTAATGGGAATACAGCTGAACCTGAAGCCTGCTTGCTAGCACATACAAAGTCAGAAGATAGAACATCATGGTTGTGGCATAGAAGATTACGTCATCTAAACTTCAAAACAATGAACAAGCTAGTAAGAGATGCTAAAGTCTGAGCACTGCCCAATGAAGTATTCAAGAGACTATAAGAATTGGGAAGCATGTATAAAGGGAAAGCAAACCACATCAAGCAATCCACCAATTCCGTCACCTTCTACTAATGGGATCCTCAACTGCTCCACATGGATTTATTCGGGCCAATCTCTCCAGTGACGATCAGAGGGAAGAAATATGCTATTGTGGTCACTGATGACTATTCAAGATATACTTGGTGATTTTCATTGCCAACAAATCTGACGTCAAAACTTTACTGCTGAAACTACTAAAATGACTGAGCGTCGAAGAGGATATCAAGATTCAAAGAATACGCTCAGATCGAGGAACTGAGTTTCTAAACTCAATGATGAAAGACTAATGCGAATCTGAAGGGATCCAGCACGAAACCTCAACGGCACGTGCGCCTCAACAAAATGATCTTGCTGAAAGAAAGAAATATTAGAACACTCAAAGAAGCAGCAAAAATGTTACACGCAGACTCAGGTCTACCATCAAAGTTTTGGGCAGAAGTTACTAACACAACCTGTTATACTCATAATAGATCTTTACTGACTCAGATGCACATGAAGACACCATATGAACTATGGAAAGAGAGAACGCCTTCTATTGGTTATTCGTACTTTTATCCACAATAATGGAAATGATCACTTAAAGGTCTTCACAATAATGGAAATGATCACTTTTATCCATATCTTTGGTTATTCGTACTTTTATCCACAATAATGGAAATGATCACTTAAAGGTCTTCGATAGCAAGTCAGACCAAGGGGTATTCTTAGGATACTCCAGGGTCAGCAAAGCATTCATGGTCTTTAACTACCGGACACTTTGCCAGGAGGAAAGTCCTCATGTTGTATTAAACGAATTTACTTTTGAGAACAAAAAACATCAGCAAGATGCTGAAGAGGTCAGCCGCAAGCTACATGATCTAAGATTAAACGAGAATATAGAAAAGATCCAGCATTATTGGTAAGATGATTTAAATGATGAAATCCAAAATCAATCAACAAGCAATGAAGTTGAATCAATTGATTCTTCTGAACATAATCAATCCTAGGTAACTCAGGTCGATGAAGAAACGCTAGTGGTAATTGAGACCTCTACCCAATAACAACTCAAGGGGAACTATTGACATTCTTGAACTGAATGCCCTAAACCTGGTGACTCGGTAGATCCTGATCTTGTTACTTAATTGCTTCAATCACAAAATAGTACTACTAAAATTCTTCATAACCCGACAATTTGTGAAGAATCAATTTCAGATGAAGTAACAAGACATCATCGTTCATAGTTAGATGCTCATACTTTAGATTTTATTATCAGAGACCTATCAGCAAGCATTAAGACAAGATCCAGATTCTGTCAAGGAGAAATTTCCTTATACTCCATCTTCTTGTCTACTAAATGATGTTGATTGGATCACTGCTATACAAGAAGAGCTCAACCAATTTACCAGAAATTATGTTTAGGAGCTCGTAGACAGACCCAGGCACCAACATATGATAGGAACTAAGTGGGTCTTCAAGAACAAGCGAGATTAAAACGTCACCGTGAGGAATAAAGCTTGGCTAGTTGCCAAAGGATATTATCAAGCTGAAGGAATAGACTTTGATGAAACGTTCGCTCCAGTTGCAAGATTGGAAGCTATGTGCCTATTCCTAGCATATGCAACTCATCAACAGTTCACCATATATCAAATGGATGTTAAGTCAGCTTTTTTTAAACGGCATGCTGAAGGAATAAGTCTACATTGAACAATCGTCCGGCTTTCAACAAGGACATCAAGTGATGTATGGGTTAAAACAAGCACCTAGGGCTTGGTATGATACCCTTTCAGACTTTCTGCTTCAGAAAGTTTTTCAGCAGGGAACTGCAGATTGCACCCTATTCAGTATCAAGTCAGAGAATGACATCTTACTGGTGCAAATCTATGTTGACGACATCATCTTTAGATCTAAGAATATGACTATGTGTCAGAAATTCGAACAGATGATGAAAGATAAATTTGAAATGTCGATGATGGGAGAAATGAATTATTTCCTTAGACTTCAAGGGAGGCAATCTAAAAAGGGAATATTCATAATATAGCGAAATATACTAGAGATCGCATCAAGAAATTCGGCTGTGAATCCAGCAAATCAGAGAAGATACCCATGAACACAAATCTAAAGATTGACCTTGATAAAGAGAGAGTATCTGTTAATTCAACTGATTATCGTGCTATCATTGGTTCATTATTATATTTAACCACCAGCAGACCTGATATAACCTATGTTGTAGGTGTATGCGCAAGATTTTAGGTGAATCCCAAGCGAAGTCATATTGACTCAGCAAAGAAGATTCTTCGATACTTGAAAGGAACGCCTGATCTTGGGCTATGGTATCCTACTGATGATAATCTTTAAGTAATTGGTTATTCTGATGATGATTATGCCGGATGTCGAATCGACAAAAAATAAACCTCAGGAACATGCCAGTTCCTCAACAGTAAGCTAATATCGTGGTTTTCAAAGAAACAACACTCAGTAGCAACGTCCACTACTGAAGTTGAATATATTGCTACCGGAAGCTGTTGCGCCCATATCTTATGGCTTCGACACCAGCTGAGAGATTATGACATTTATCAAGATGAAATGTCGTTCTTCATACAAGATGCAAGCACATGGACATAAGACACCACTTCATCAGAGATCATGTTGAGAAGAAAGACATCAGAATGGAGAAAATCCATACTAATAAGCAAAGGGCACGCATACTGACCAAACCTCTAGCTGAGACCAGATTCAATAAACTCTCACTAGATTTAGGTCTACTGGATCCTACTGACTCAGTTCAGTAAGAAGATCCTGGAAGTACAAAGTAAGGGGGGAACTTACTCTTAGTACTATTGAAATATTCAGTGTCTACACAGTGGCATCATTTGACTACTATGTTTAGTGTCTACACAGTGGCATCTGTTATTTCGAGAAATCAATGTGGAGAGATCTTGTTTTAGTTTGCTCAGGGATGCGTTCTGGTATCTCCTGTGTAGACTGTTATCCATTATTACGAGCTTCTGGTCTCGCCCTTTAATTTCTGACACACAGTCCCTTCTCAACCATAAGAGTGTTATTTGTTGTTGTCTGAAAGATCATTAATCAATCGAGAACTTATCTTATCTAATAATAATTCATCTCCTTATTTCCGCTCATACTTATCTTCTTCCAGCAGATTTAGCTATTACGGATGTTGTGTAACCTTTACTAGAATCAGGTTACATAACAGAAATATTTCAAAAGAAAAGTTTCATACTTCCATCAATCAAAAGATATGTTCAACGAGGTTAAAATGAATAGATTTAACGATAAATATCGATGACCAGGAATAAGATGGATCTTAGGAAAATATTGAAGGAAATATTAGGTTAGGAACGATATCTTCCTCCTTCGTATGTTGTCGCGGCTCTGATTGTTTCTCGTGTGTCAGATCTTCATCTGTGTCCCGGCCTTTTTCTCCCTCTGGGTGGTTAGAGAACTGGAGAAAATAAGATTTTTGTCTCTCCACACATCTCACACGTGCGTGTATAATTTTGTATGTCTTGTAATCTGTTTCTGAACAGAATACGAATATATATATAGGCTTTAAAAGCCAATATAATATTAATATATTTGTAGCCCATTAATTTAATTATATATCTAATGGGCTTCCACATAATTAGCCCATAATACAATTAATTAATCCACTGGGCTACTAATATTTATCAATTAATTGGCCCAACCAATTAATTCCAGATAAATAACATTATTAAATAATGTAAAAATACATTAATCTATTAATAATGATTTATGAGAGACAAAAAATAACTAGGCAACTAATTGGGCCAGAACAGGGATCTAATACAAAAAATAAAGTCGGGCCTCAAATTAATTAATTATCTATGCTCAGCCCAGAGCAAAATTAATTAATAAACACAGATTCATTCAACTAGAGAATCCGTGCTGACTTACCCCTTTATCCCAACTTGAGCATGGGCTTGTATTTTAGACTTAATTGATCCCCTTATTTAAGATAGAAATATCTGTTAATTAATTAAGCTCACCGACAGCCTAAATTAATTAACATCTTATATTCCTGAGTAGTACCACTCGACCTTATTAACACACCTGAACTTAATCAACCGGCCGGGTTTAGTGTGCTAATCCTTTCGAGTTCCTCAGGGGATATTATCAACCCATTTTACTAGGATACGGTTGCAAGATACAAACAACCAGCCTGAGCCACAAATAACTACTAACACCCAAGATACGTATATCCGGTCGCGATGACGTTCACCATAGTAGGTCAAAGTGATAGAAGCCAAATGCACTCAGCTGAAGTCTTACCAAGCTTAAGACCAGCTAAGTCACCGAAATCTTGGTTCTCCACTAAGGTCAGTTAGGAGAACACATCTCACTGTGATCCATCAATACACCACCTTCAGTGTACCAATAAAGACAAGCAGCTAAGACAAGCCACTTCTTATCTAAACTGCAGCTTAAACCGACAACTTATCATGAAGTTGTCTCAACTGTGATAATTGCTTATATCTTGTCAGTTCAACCAATTTGTGTTGTCTTCTGTGATACCCGACACACTACACAAATCTAACTTTTATACAAGATAAAGGATAACATGTGCAAATATATTTATTTATCAGATAGGAGAATAAAATAGTGGTAGGGACAAAATACATTGTATACAAGCATAAAATTTGCTTCCAGTATACAAAATCCCAATAATTCTCCCACTTATACTAAAGTAAACTTTTAGTATACAATGTGACAGTTCTAGGTACAAACTACTGCTCAGCTATATCTCAGCTATCTATCATATCTATCAATGCATCTTCTCCCACTTATACAAAAGTTTATGTAGTCCTAAGTGGGGGGCATCTCTACCACTCCTAAGCCACGAACATGTTTCTCGTAAGCCGGGAGTGATAAGCTCTTTGTGAAAAGATTAACTAGGTTGACTTCAGTTCCAATTTTGTCAATCACCACGTCACCTCGATTTACGAACACTCGTATAATGTGGTACTTCCTATCTATGTGTTAAGATGCCTTGTGAGATCTAGGCTCCATAGAATTTGTCACTGCACCCGAATTATCACAATAAATCGTGATCGCCTTAGGCAAATTCTGAACAATATCAAGATCCTGGAGGAAATTCTTGAGCCAAACTGCCTGTTTCGAAGCTTCTGAAGCAGCCACATACTCTGCTTCCATGGTTGAGTCCACAATGCATTTCTGCTTTGCACTTCCTTTATGAAATGGCTCCACCTCCCAAGGTAAATACATAACCCGAGGTAGACTTCTTCTCGTCTCTGTCAGCCTGGAAATCCGATTCTGTATAACCCAAAGACACTAGACTGTCTGACTGGTAAACAAACCTATAATCTCTAGTCCATTTAAGGTACTTGAGAATATGCTTGACCGCAGTCCAGTGTTCCTTTCCAGGGTTAGACTGATATCTTGAGACCATGCCTACAACATATGAGATATTTGCTCTCGTACAAAGCATCGCATACATGAGGCTACTGACAGCAGAAGTATATGGTACTAGCCTCATACTTTCTATCTCTTCAAGCGTTTTAGGGCACTGATTCTTGGATAGAAAAATGCCATGTCTGAAAGGTACTGAACCACTTTTGGCTTTTGCATGCTAAAACGAGCAATAACAGTGTCAATGTAGGACACTTGTGATAAGCATAACATCTTTTTTTGGCGATCTCAGATAACCTTGATCCCAAGGATGTAAGCAGCTTCACCTAAGTCCTTCACTTGAAACTGCTCGGATAACCACGTCTTTACGTCTGATAACACTTCAACATTGTTGCCAATGAGAAGGATGTCATCTACGTAAAATGCAAGAAACACCACTGATCCGGTAACACAAATACGATACACATACCTCGTTATGACAGGATACAAATCCATAGGATTTGACTACCTCGTCGAAAATGCTGGTGCCTTACCCGGAAACCTTGCTTAAGTCCATGAATAGACTTCTTAAGCTTCCAAACTAGATGCTCTTCGCCCTCCTTCACATAACCATCTGGTTGTTTCATGTAGATGTCCCTACCTTTTTCAAGGTGACCGTTTAGGAATGCGGCTTTGACATACATTTGCCAGATCTCTAGGTTCATGTGAGCTGCTATGGCAAGGAGAATACGAATGGACTTGATCATTGCTACAGGCGAGAAGGTATCTTCATAATCGATACCTTCTTTCTGGGTAAAACCCTTCGCCACTAGCCTGGCCTTAAACGCCATGATCTTTCCATTCGGTCCTCTCTCTTTCTCTTGTATACCCACTTACTACCAATAGCCTTGCAGCCCTCAGGTAGTTCAGTGATCTTGTATACATCCATATCAATTATGGACTTAAATTCTAAGTCCATGACGATTCTCTAGGAATATGCATCTACATCTTCCACTGCTTTGTTGTAAGTTCAGGGATCCACGGTATCTTGTTCATCTGCCGGGAGATGATCAATCATCTCCCCAGTGAACATATACCGATCAGGTGTAAATATCACCCTCCCACTACGTCGAACAGTGTCAGGCGTTGTGTTAACAGATTGTGCAGTTACTCATGGAGTACTATCTTGCACAACTGGTTGTTCAAGTGGAACTCGGCCACCTTATAATTCCTCAAGGATGATGTCGACTCGAGACTTATGGTTACTAATGTAATCCTCTTCTAAGAACCGAGCGTTAGTGCTAACAACGATCTTTTGTTCTTTAGGATCATAAAAGTATCCACCCTTCGTTTCCTTTGGATACCCTATGAACAACATCACTTCTAAACGTGATTCCAATTTATCGGCCTGCCTATTTAGCACATAAGCAGGATAAAACCCCAAATCCTTAAGTGGTGCATACTGGGTTTGTGCCCGCTCCACAACTTGAAAGGGATCTTTTGTTCTGACTTGGAAGGCACACGGTTCAGCAAGTATGCTGCAGTCTCTAGGGCATATCCCCAAAAGGAAACTGACAAAGTTGCATAACTCATCATCGACCGAACCATCTCTAAGAGACTTCGGTTCCTTTTCTCTGACACACCATTCTACTAAGGCATGCCCGGTGTTGTCAGCTGGGATGTAATCCCACATTCTGTTAAGTAGTCCTTGAACTCGTTGGATAGGTATTCCCTTACCACGATCAGATCGTAGTGTTTTGATTTCTTTACTTAGCTTCTTCTCCACTTCTGCCTTGAATTCCTTAAAGGTTTCAAAGCAATCCAACTTATGGCGAAGAAGGTTAACATATTCATACCTCGAGTAATTGTCTGTAAATATGACGAAGTACTCATACCCTCCACGAACTTGTGTAGACATAGACCCACACAAGTCAGAATGTATCAAACTTAATACTTCTGTGGCTTTATAACCCTTTGCCTTGAAAGACCTAGTCATCATCTTTCCTTCCAAATAGGTTTCGCAAGTTGGAAATGGTTCAACTTGGAGAGACTCCAATGATCCATATACCACCAACCTTTGAGTCCTATTAAAATTGATGTGACCTAGTCTTAAGTGCCACAGATAAGTTTTGTTTACCTTAGAAGACTCTTTCCTCTTCTTATGATTTGATGATGAGGAAGCAATATTAACAGAACTACGCGGTTTACAAGTAATAGTATATAAAGATCCGTTTAATGGTCCACCACAGATAAAATCATCGTCTTTCATGATAGAAACTTCACTATCAAAACATGATTTATAACCATCCATGGTGTAGAGTTTTGAAATAGAAATAATGTTTCGCCTAAACTCAGACACATATTAAACTTCTTTAAATACTAAAACAGAACTATCAAAAGATAGATTTAAATCTCCAATGGCAATTGCAGAAACTTTCGATCCATTGCCCATTGAGACTACCACCTCGCCATTGCTCAATTGCCTTTTCTACAAGAAACCTTGCAAGGTGTAACAAATATGATCAGTTGCCCCCGAATCCACTACCCATTCGTGGGTAGAAGAGGTAACCAGAACAGTTTCAATTACAAGAGCGACTAGCGTCTCTTTCTGTTTTGCCTTGACATCTGGATTATAATTATTCCAGTGTCCTTTCTTACCACTCTTGAAGAACCTTCCTTTCTCCTTTGACATTCGCCCGTCTTCTTACTCCTACTGCTCTTCTTGAAATGTCCACCCTTTCTGCTCTTTTTCTGGTTTCCGCCTTTCGGAGGATTCCTTGAACTACTAGGGATATTCAAGACTTGAGTACTCTTGCCCTTTCATGTAACCTCTTTGACCGCTACCAAAGATTTGAGTAACATACTCATAGTAAACTCGTTCTTTAGACATAGCGGTCCTAAAACAGAAATTTCTTGTAGGACCTTTGCAGAGCTTTTATTGGGAGCGGTAAGATATCTCTTCCACTCTATGAAATTATTTAAAAATAGTTAAACCCGTTAGGGTTTGGTTGGTGAGACTGTTTAGGAACTCAAAAAATTTCGAACAGACATATCTGAAAAATATAATTTAAAAAGCATGTATAAAGTTAATATTTGCACATAATTCGTAATTAACCATAATTGTAACCTTTTGAAAAACCAATGATATTAAATACTCGAATAACCCTAGAGATTACACTCGCAAGCCACTCAGGTGGACGTTTACTCGTGTACCCCTAGACCAAGCTATGTACCTAGCTCATTAATTCCAATCTACGCCTAGGTTCTTAAGACGAATGGAATTAATAATCCGATATCTCTGGACCATGTCACTATTAATATTAAAACGCGGGAAGGGACTTCTCAGGAAGTTATACCCGCGGTGACATCTAAGCTTTGGCCATTAATTTGACCGAATTAACATCAAATTCTCAAAATTGGCATACTTACGCGAACCATACCGCTTTCAATTTGATTTAAATAGCCATCTTATTTTAATTATTATCTGCTAGAGTACTCGTGTTTACCACGCACGCAAGCCACTCAGGTGGACGTTTACGGCTTCGCTCCCACTACTCAATAATAATTACATATTACATTAGAAAACCCATCTCACAAAACTCGTGGTTCAAAAATACAAGCAAGCCACTTAGGTGGATGTTTACACATATAATTGTTCCACTTTTGTGTAAGGTCCAATTAATGGAGGTCCGGTTAAATACTTAATTTCCAATTTAAATCGAATCCAATTAAATGTTTAATTTATTATTTGCTTACTCTTTTTTTTCAAAAGGTTCGTTTTGAATCATGCATATCCACATAATTCCTAAAGCATGCAATTTCTAAGCGCACATAATAAAACGTGCTCCCGAAAAATAAAACATGCTTTAATACGACGTAAATCCTATTTTCATGTTTTTCTAAGCGCAATTAATCACATAACCGCATGCTAAAGCATAATAAAAAATAAATCGCAAATAGGAAATTTAAAACATCGTTATCGGGTTTTAAAACACGTAATTCCTAACTATTACATAGCCCGATCAAAATACAGCTCTTCGATCTTCAAAATCTTCAAATCTGAAAACTGCATTGAAAACTGCATCGCCACGTTATTAGGGGGTCTGCCACGTGGCAGAAACGTCAGCGCCGCATGGCGCCACGTCAGCAGCCAGGGCTAACGTCGTCGGCCACGTCGGCGTCGTCTTCATCAACAAGCCGCCGCCGCTCCGAGGCGCGCCGCAGGCCGCCGTCGATAGGGGAAGACCACCGCGGCCTTGCCGCCCTCGCCGGCCACGCAATCGCCGGAAAAACGCATTGGGGCCACGTGCGGCCGCGCGTTTTGTGCCGCCTCCTGTTGCCTCGTTCGGCCACCTCCCGGCGCCACGCGGCTATCCGGAGAACGCCCGCTTGCCTCGGCCTCCGTTGAAGCTGGACTCGCGTCGCGCCGCCGCTGCCGGCGGTGCTAATCGGCGTCTGCGCGAGGCCGCAATTCCGGCAGCTAACGCACGGCTGCCGCGGCCTCCACGGCCCAGCACCGCCGTATTCGTCGTCTCTTACCGCCCTAGGCATGACCCACACGTCTGGGCTGCTCAAATCCGACGACAATTGCTGCCGCCGCACCAGAATCAAGCGAATTTCGCATCCCTTCGCCCCTCAAATTCGTACTCTCCGAGCTGCGATTCGATCAATTGAAATAGGGGAAACGTAATTGGAACACTCACGACCACCGTGTAACTGATTCCGGCTGAGATTAGTTCCTCAATTTCCCGAATTTCAAACAATTCGCCTGAATGAATTCAAAATGAGCAGCCAACTTCAAACGTCAATTCCGATCACATTCGGGATCGGATGATCCCATACGACCTATCGACGCGAAGCTCGTAAGACAAGGAATCCAGAGGTTCACGCTGATCGTCAATCGGACTCCAGATCCGTCGGGAATCGCCGCCGCAAGATGCGATGGAACCCTAGCAAACTAGGATTTTCTGGCCAATTTGGGGATTTCTGGAGAACACGACCACTTCTCCTTTCCGAAGCTATTCTGGACAAACCAGATATCGGAATCGGTCGTGTGACCTATCAAGACGAAGCTAACGACACCGTGAACAAAACTATCCGAACGGATTGGCAAAATAATTTTGCATGCGCCTCTACGCTCCGCTTGAAGTGGACGGTCGTGTTCTGCCAGAAACTAGGCTTTCGCCCTTTTCCATCCTTCCGCGCCGTTGCGCCTCCATTTTCATGCATCCGGACCAAAATACAGTACAAAAGCAGTACAATCATGTAACATATTGGTCTTATCAACTACTCGTGGATTTTTTCACGAGAAAAACGTTGGTCAAAACAGTGGCTCCCAGGCCGCCCCAAACATGAAAATTAACCCGATAACGACGGAATTAAACCCTAATCATGCTCCTAACAACAACAATCAGAGCCTAAACCTCGCTCTGATACCAATTGAAGGAAATATTAGGTTAAGAACGAAACCCTCCTCCTTCGTATGTTGTCGCGGCTCTGATTGTTGCTCGTGTGTCAGATCTTCTGATCTGTGTCCCGGCCTTTTTCTCCCTCTGGGTGGTCAGAGAACTGGAGAAAATAAGATTTCTGTCTCTCCACACATCTCACGCGTGCGCGTATAATTATGTATGTCTTGTAATCTGTTTCTGAACAGAATACTAATATATATAGGCTTTAAAAGCCAATATAATATTAATATATTTGTAGCCCATTAATTTAATTATATTTCTAATGGGCTTTCACATAATTAGCCCATAATACAATTAATTAATCCACTCGGCTACTAATATTTATCAATTAATTGGCCCAACCAATTAATTCCAGATAAATAACATTATTAAATAATGTAAAAATACATTAATCTATTAATAATGATTTCTGAGAGACAATAAATAACTAGGCAACTAATTGGGCCAGATCAGGGATCTAATAAAAGAAATAAAGTCGGGCCTCAAATTAATTAATTATCTATGCCCAGCCCAAAGCAAAATTAATTAATAAACACAGATTCATTCCACTAGAGAATCCGTGCTGACTTACCCCTTTATCCCAACTTGAGCATGGGCTTGTATTTTAGACTTAATCGGTCCCCGTATTTAAGATATAAATAACTGTTAATTAATTAAGCTCACTGACAGCCTAAATTTACTAACATCTTATATTCCTGAGTAGTACCACTCGACCTTATTAACACACCTGAACTTAATCAATCGGCCGGGTTTAGTATGCTAATCCTTTCGAGTTCCTCAGGGGATATTATCAACCCATTTTACTAGGATATGGTTGCAGGATACAGACAACCAGCCTGAGCCACAAATAACTACTAACACCCAAGATACGTAGATCCGATCGCGATGACGTTCACCATAGTAGGTCAAAGTGATAGATAGTCAAATGCTCTCAGCTGAAGTCTTACCAAGCTTAAGACCAGCTAAGTCACCGATATTTTGGTTCTCCACTAAGGTTAGTTAGGAGAACACATCTCACTGTGATCCATCAATATACCACCTTCAGTATACCAGTAAAGATAAGCAGCTAAGACAAACCACTTCTTATCTAAACTGCAGCTTAAACCGACAACTTATCCTGAAGTTGTCTCAGCTGTGATAACTGTTTATATCTTGTCAGTTCAACCAATTTGTGTTGTCTTCTGTGATACCCGACACACTACACAAATCTAACTTTTATACAAGATAACATGTGCAAATATATTTATTTATCAGATATGAGAATAAAATAGTGGTAGGGACAAAACACATTGTATACAAGCATAAAATTTGCTTCCAGTATACAAAATCCCAACAAATATGAAATGAGTCCGACTATAATGTCAAAGGAGAAAAAATATTATTCATAAATGTATGAATCAAACAAATATTTCAACGAGGTTAGAAACATATATATGGAATAGTCATCGGAGATCAACTTTCGAGATGAACTGTGACCAATTGTTGAGGGCTGGTAAATAGAGTGGAGGGATTTAACAAACGAAATGTGAAGCCCGTCTTTAAAGTTCGAGAGGAACAAGAAAAAAAAATGAAACCTTTATTCTCAATCTTAATCAAGATGAAATCAATTAAAATGATATCAATTCTAATTATTGTAAGATCAATATTTAGAGGCTACATAAATTCAATATTTGATGGATATAGAGGACTAAAGAGAGTAACTTTCAACTTCTTGAAAACTTTCCTACTTCTATAGACAACTTCGAGAAAGCACAATCCCTGAAATATTGGGAGCCTGAACATGTATAATATATTGCTAAATTGGTAATTGGGTTGGATTAGAGATAGATATCTCTAGAGAAAGTCATGACCAGGTTATTACACCTAGACAGTTTGACAGAAAATTACACTATATAACCAATATAGAAAAACTCATCATAGAGTCAAAAACAAAATTAGGGGATCAAGGAGAATCGGATAATATTGGCAATCGCAATTTTATCAAATGATACTTTCAGTAGATTTCAAACAAGTACAGAATGATCCGTTCATATGAACTATCGAAATGGATTCTGAAGAATATAGTATCAAAATGACATAACTGTTCAGTTGAAGTAAAATAAGTGGAAGGGTCCAATAAGAAATAAATTGCCAACCATATAATAACAAGATAGGCATATACTATTTAAATAATCTTGCCTCTACTACTTCAAGTCTTAGTCAGGTTCTCTTTTTCATCGTTCGTGATCGGATGTGTTAAAAGCATCATACTCCAACATATATTAATATAACGTGACACGGTGGTGGTGTTACTCATGTCTCTATGTTTGTATCAAGCATAGGCATCGTGATATCTTGATCTAACCGTCTCAAGCATACTAAGTTCATTCAATTGTCCACAACAGTTGACTTTGCACTCATAAAATCATTAAAGAGATATCATTCTTACAATCATTAACTCGTTTCCCAAAATATGCTTTAAAGTTGTATCTTCCTCAACGAAAAGGTTAAGCTTTGAATAATAAGGAAATAACGATTGAGGTATCCATCTAAACTTTCTGCTCGGCGGAGTCGGCAATGTATCATTTGTGTAGACATTATCACAGGAGACTCATCATTTTAAATCA
Source organism: Lavandula angustifolia (assembly GCA_028984105.1). Taxonomy (NCBI): domain Eukaryota; kingdom Viridiplantae; phylum Streptophyta; class Magnoliopsida; order Lamiales; family Lamiaceae; genus Lavandula; species Lavandula angustifolia. Next base: position 34,137,544 of record CM054804.1, read on the forward strand.
AAGTTCGACGATTGATAAATACGTTACTAAATCATAGGTGAGTACATCGTGCATTTGAGCTTCCATTTGTCATTTCCATTGCTGAGGTACTCCATTAATGAGGGTATTCGATGTCTTCTGGTAATGCCTCCTCTTACTTCATTCAACATGATTATTCTTGCGATGTGCTTCACGGGCATGTTAATTATTCTCATATTTAGAAGATAGATCTTAATCTATCACCGAACCACACGAGATAATACTTGCTAAAGTCTCTATCTTCTATAAGCATTATAAGTTTTCTCATTCATATTCATTCTAACGTGCTCAGAGTGAAAGTCTAACTTATAAGGGTTGAAATCACATCATACCTCATCTAGTGTGTTCTCTAACTACAAGATAATCACAATCTTTTCACCATAATCCTGTTATGTTATAAAGGTCAACAAAACCTAATATAAGAGTTCATTCATTACTCTGATATGCACACTAGGTACCACTATCTTATCAAGGAATTGTGAAACTCAATTTGATTTCTTTTCTTACTGAAACTGAATCAAAGATTTGAAAACTAAGCTGACAATGATTCTGAAACAAGGGTTATATGAGCTCATAGTCTCAAACATGACAAAACTTTGTTACAAAAGTTGGAAAACACAAGTAACATTGGCAGTGTATGAACTACCCAAAACAACGTTTAAAAGTCTAGAGATTCTAGTCTAGACTTAAAAGAAAAATATTTATATCTCATACCGAAATAAAATACTATGATATTATTCCAAGATAATAGTCTGATTGCCTTCTTAAGGAAAAATGTATTACATACTCAAGACAAGCATATCAAGACGCATTGTTGAAAGAAAATTCAAACAACACATAACTAAGTATAAAGATGAACATGTTGATAGACGACTGTTACGCACAACAAGACTCCTTTGAGAAGGACTTCACAATGTATATAAAATGATATGGTTATCAATTCGATTCTAGGCTATGGAAAAGCAAGACCCAACTTTGTTGTCAAGATATTTGTAAGATTCATGTCGAAAGGAAAACTTGACAACTTACGTGTCGATCCATAAGAATCTTTAACCATCTATTGTCGATCCATAAGAATCCATAAGAATCTTTATTTTTATCATATACTGAACAAGTTAAAGGAAATAAACCAAGATAAATCATCATAACCATCTATTTAAAATCTAATGTCGATCCATAAGAATCTTTATTTTTATCATCATCTCTCTTACGTGTCGAAAAACCTTTTATATCTACTCTCGGAAAAGAATATTCGTAGATACATAATTAGAGTACGATAGTATATCACCCATACTTCTTGATTTTCGTCAAGCACATCGATCATCGTTATCTGCACGTGTACTGTCAATAACATCTCAATCATTATCAACTATTTGAGACTACTCCGGTACATCAAACTCCAACTCTGAATAGGTTATCATTTCTTTACATCAAAAATCTAGAATAACATTTATCTTGTCATTGTTTTCTGTTCTCCAATGCAGAAATACTCTTTCTATAAGATAATGAAGTGCTCCAAGGTCTGTGACGATTACTTTAGTCTTACGTTAATCGATAAAGTAGAGCCCTATAAATCAGATTATTATGCATCAAAACCCTCATAACATTCATAACGTGAAAGCAATCTTCACATTGTTGTCAAGTACGAATTCGCCTACCCGTTTTGGTGGCGTACCAAATGAAACCGCCTACTCAGAAATATCTTACGAGAAACTAATCCCTCATGTAAGTAGAGAGCATCTAAGTAATTTGAAGGCACTATTCATAGGTTTAAGCATGAGTACTTAAACCATTATCACTGTAAAGTGTCGCATTACAAAGCCATAAAAGTCATCAGCTCATTAAGCAACTTGAACGTCCTCAAGCCTTACAAGAGAACAACATTATCACTATGTATCTCATCATTTCTTTTCCTATTTCATCATCTTTCTAACTGCATTGTTTTAAAAAATCCAACACAACGGAATATCTCATTAATCATCATACCATAATATCATTATACTTTCCTTCACTTCCACTTTATTTATTTTAAGTCATACTAGCATAAAAGTTCTCAATATAACAAAATATAACATTGTATCAAATACTTTGTAACACCCTTACTCATTTGCCCGTAATGACCTCCCACATGATCAAGATTATTTATTTATCAACTTTCATTTATTGCTTACTGAATATAGCTTATATGACCACACTTATATTCACATACATGACCCACTTAATCCATAACAAACATATGTTCATAATACAATAGCAAACATTCAAAACATGCAGTGAAAATGCTGATGAGAAGGATCTAGAACCAGCCGACCGACCTTTGATCTATAGAGCAAACTTTATGAAGTCTTCTGTCACTTTCCACAGAATCTAAAAAAAATATTGCATTTGGTGAGTTGCAATCTCAATAAGTATAAGTCAATAACAAATTATTTAACTCCACATAAGCACATTAACATATAAAATACTCATTTCACACATTTCAGTTTTAGTCAATACACATCCTTATCACGTAGTTCACAGTGTATTACATTCATCCATAAATAACATAACACGTCATCAATAATTATCAATAAGCTCATATCACATCAAACCATAGAAGATGCACATGCTTGCTCATATCACATTAAACCATAGAAGATGCACATGCTTGCTCATATCACATTAAACCATAGAAGATGCACATGCTTGCTCATATCACATTAAACCATAGAAGATGCACGTGCTTGCTCATATCACATTAAACCATAGAAGATGCACGTGCTTTCCCTTTTATTTATCTGTTATGGTCCAACTAATGCCAAGAGAATCGTGATCACGTAAATGGCCATGGCACTCTGTAATTCTTATATCCGTAGGAGTTCCATGAACTCAAGTGCCCGTACGGGTCTCTGTGTCCAGTTATACTGGAAAAATTCTTTAACACATGGCTCAAGGTCATTAGCGGCCATAACAATATCCTTTAATCTCTGATGAATGCATAACATATATGCTCATGTATCATTTCCATCATCAAATAACTAGACTTTAGAGTCTCGTATATAGAACACATTATCTTCAAATAAGTTGACAAACAACCATGTAAATTCATTCAACAGTCATCAATCACCATACAAATAATGATCAAATAATAAGTCATCAAATTATACTTAAACATTGATCAAATAATCAGTTACCAAATTACACTTACCATATTGATTAAATAATCAGTTACAGAATTATACTTACCATATTGATTAAATAATCAGTTACAGAATTATACTTACTGAATTTGTCCTTCTTTCTTCTACCTATCAATACTTATTTGTCCACTTGTTAGTTATGTAGCTAAAGGGAAAGAAATAAAATGTATTTTCTAAGTGACTGTCCACACGACAAAACTGATACTAGTTTGGAAATTAAATTGAGAAAGTATTATTTTGAGACTTAAAGTTTGATGAGCCTATTGTGGAACTCGTGTACGGCTCGAACCATAAACTTTATTCTGAAAACTAAAAAGTTTGGTGTCTTTCGTAAATTTCTCTATTGTATTTTAATAAAAACTTTTGTTATTCAAACTTTGATTTTGAAATGAAAGATGATACAATCATGTCTCTCCCTAATTTGTATATTCCAGTCCGATAACAAAATATAGAATAAATTAAGAATCTAACCAAATTTACCAACATCAAATAAACATTATAATTATTTGAAAGGGACGGATCACCTGTCTCAAAAATTTAGTCCCAGTATTGTTCCATAGAGTAGACATCTAGATAGTTACCATACAAATTGTAAAAATATACCATAATCATCTAGATGTATACCCTAATAGGACAACATTGAGACACGTTTTTGGGACAAGTGATCTCATGCCTATTAGAAGTTGATTTGTCTATCTTTCATTTATTTTCTTTGTATTTTAAACAAATTCAAATTTTCTTTTATTTGGTAATTCAAAATAACACTGTACTTTAAGCAACAAAGCTTTTAGTGAAACTCTTTTTATTAATTTATTGTAAGTAAAAGTTCTCAATTACCGAATGCAAATTTGATATTAAGAAATTGACAACAACGTTCTTAAGAAATTGACATCAATGTTCTTAATATCACTTGATAAGTAAAATTTAATATTAACCAAATACAAGCTTCACGTCACATAATATATATTTAGATATCGGATCACGACTCTGCACAAGCATGAATTCGAGGTTGCTAGTAACATCTATTGATATATAATTTGACAACGTACATCTAATCTAGTATTCTCTCCGTCCGTTTAAAGTGACGCACTTCTTTTCGGTGTTATAATTAAGAAAATGGATGATAAAGTATGAGAGATGAGTAGATGATAAAATAAGATAGAGAATATGAGTGAGACAGTGAGAGAGTATATGATAAAATAAGATAGATAATATGAGAGAGATAGTGAGAGAGTAGATGATAAAGTAGAAGAGAGAAATGATAAAACATAAGATTATTTTTAATTTTTTTTTTTTGGAAAGCTCTTTCCTTTTTAGAAAACATATCGCTTCAAATGTGACACTCTGAAAAGGAAAACACATCGCTTCAAATGGAACCGAGGGAGTACCATAAATGCTCCATTATGCGCTGACATGAAATATGTGAATTTTAAAAATCTTGCTTTTTTGTTTTTATTTTATAACTTAATAAACATACAGTTAAACCTCTTTAAAGTAATTTACTTGAGACCAGAAAAAATATACATTTTGCAAAGTTATTCA